>CAUYPK010110965.1:0-54392 GCA_963574355.1 Loris lydekkerianus | reverse complement strand
CCCCGCAGCTCTATACGCTCTCTCGGGCCCGTGTGGTCTCCCCTGCGAATCTCCCATACGATCTCTCTCTCTCTCTCTCCCCTCCTCTCACTTTCTCTCTCTCTCTCTCCCCTCCTCTCTCTCTCTCTCCTCTCCTCTCTCTCTCTCTCTCTCCTCTCTCTCCTCCTCTCTCTCTCTCTCTCTCCCCTCCTCTCTCTCTCTCTCCCCTCCTCTCTCTCTCTCTCTCTCTCCCCTCCTCTCTCTTTCTCTCTCTCTCTCTCCCCTCCTCTCTCTCTCTCTCCTCTCCTCTCTCTCTCTCTCTCTCTCTCTCCTTTCTCTCTCCGTCTCCCCCACCCCCTTCTTTCCTCTCTCTCTCTTTTCTCTCCTCTTTTTTCTCCCCTCTCTCTCTCTCTCTCCTTTTCTCTCCTCCTTGGTGCTGCTCTGCAGCATCCCTCCCTCGTCAATAAAAACCTTTCGTACAAGCCTTGGTGGTCTGTGAGATCTTTGCCGGTGGAGTGCCCCCCCTTTCAATAGTTAAAAGCAGAAATCCCAATTCTGCTGTTGACACACTGTGGGTCTTTAAGAATAGGACTCCATTTCTGCAAGCCTCCATTTCTCCATCTCTAAAAGTAGAAGTAACAATGACAGCCATCTGACAAGGTGATGCAAAAGGCTTACATGTTACTTGGGACAGGCAGTTTGCAGTCCTTGGTGGCAATTATTAATAATTCAATTAGCTGTGAATCTAATTCATTAAATTATCATCTAGCCCATGCTTTTACAAAGAAAAGAACACATCTGTTTATCAAATGCTCTTGCTGGAATGGAAGCACATGATGTCTGGAATATTTTATTGATCTATCAAAAATAAGCTATTGAAAGAGGAAATAAAGTTAGGCCAGGATGACTTGGACTTCTGCAGGCACCCAGCCAACTCCAGCTGAGCTCTTTCCTAAATGTTCATAAAATATGTATAAAACCGGGTTCTGAAAGCTAGCTCCATTGCCTTCTAGTTTTTAGAATATACATTTTTTCATTTTTGAAAACTGGAATAGCATATTCCTGTCTCCAATTCCCTGGCCTTGCTCCCAGGCTCTGATTTCCCTAAGATTGCTGACAGTGGTTTTGTAATCACATCTGCACGTTCTTTCTGTATTCTAAAATTTAATCCAACTTGAACTCATTAAACGTCTACTTCCCCTTTCATTATCCCTTGTGCTATCTTAGGCGTCAATTGTCTCTTTAAAAGCATATTTTCCTTTCTTTTTTTTAAAAAAAGTAATACATTCATTTTTTTAAAATTTCTGAAGTATGGGTAAGCAAAATGAAGAGGTCAGTAATGATCAGTAATCCCAGCACGGAGCTAATGCCTTCTGGCATTTTTCTCTGTAGATATAGATGCACATGCTGTTGGATAAATAAAGCATCGACATATTTCCATATAATTAGTTCTTTTTCTACAACCTTGTTTTAATGTTCGCATAGAGTTTCATTACTGCAGTAATGTGAGATAATTTTTACCGAGCTCAACCCCTTTGGCTGAGCATCATGGCTTTCAAGCTATTTGTTGTATTATTAATAGTACAGTTACTGCTATGGTGAAAGTCGTGTGCTTTGGTAAAAGAAGAAGGTGCTCAGTTGCTAATATCTTTCAGGGAGGAGGCTCCAGAGGCTTGAGAATTTAGACTTCAGAAGGAAAGGCACTGCATCCTCATGCTAGATGGCTGACTTCAGGTAAATCATACCACTCTTAAGGGATTCAGTTTTTCTTCTAAGAATTCTCTCTTGTTAAAGGGGAGGCTGACATAAATGGCTCCCAGAATGGGCTCTTGAGAAGGTTAACTGTAACACTGAATATAAATGCTGTTAGGCTCATGTTTGGCTCATAGGAAGAACAGAATAAATGGTAGCCATTGTTGCTAACATTATTTTTGTTATAAGATCCCACATGGTTTGAGTTCTATGTGCTTCGAAAGTAAAGATACTGTTAGAGGTCAATGATTCCCTAAATTCAGGGACTTAACATTTTAAGCTCAGTACAAAGTGAGTGGAACCCAACACTGTACATAATATTAATGAGGACTCGTGTAGAGCCAATGGTTAATTCTGCTGTAACAGGACACATCCATTTCTAAAAATCATCATTCTGTGTAAAGTTGTACAATAAACTTCTCTCACACAGTATTGAAGGGAAATGGGTTTTGGCAGTGGTTCTCAACTACTCAAAATCTTCCGGGATTCTCCCTCTCTCCCCAGGGCACACTTGGCAATGTCTGTGATCATTTTAGTTGCTACAACTAGAGGGTGTGGGAGGTCGTGCTAATGGCATCTAGTGGGTAGAGGCCAGGCCAGGGTTGTTGCTAAACATCCTATAATGCATGGGACAGCCCCACTCCACTCCCCCAGCTAAGAATTACCCAGCTGTGGATTACGAAGCCCTGGATTTGGGGTACAACTTCCAAAAACTTGGGAAACATTAGAAAAATAAAGACAGGAAACTAATAAAAACAGTAGTACAGTTTAACCATGTTAAAGGATAAGAAATGCATAAATATTACACAACAAGAAATATTGTACTTTGCCTTGAAGAAGACCTGGCATTTCCTGTGGCAGAAGAGGAGGAAGGATTGCAGGTTGCAAGTGATTGTGAAGTGCTGGGAGGGGGTTCTCTGGAACCCCAGGGAAAGCTGTAGCACCAGGTGTGCGTGGCGTGGCCGAAGACAACATGGGAACCAAAGTGGGCGGCGAAGGCTGGCGGTGTGTGCATTTCTGTACTCCTGTGAGGCTTAGTTCAGTTGGGTATAGTTCTCTGCACTCATCTTATGTTTCCAGGGGATGAAATTGTGCAAATGTCAAATTCGGTTATGTTCAAATTGTTCCCTCATATATCAATGGCATTGAAACAAATTCCTGTCTTATAGAAAAACTGACTTTATGTATTTAATTACACTGAATTCACTTGACTAAAACTATAATGCCTAGTAACAGCGATTCTTGAAAATATGGCCGATTTTATTATCAAAGAAGCTTGTAACTCACAGAAATTACCAAATAAGCATTTCAGAGAAACAAGAAAGGTCCTGTTTAAATAAACACTTTCACATGCTTTAGGATAGTATAAGACTTTTCCATGACCTGGCAAGTGGCCCATACTATTTATAACAAAGTCTATTTAAAATCCTGTACAATGCTGAAATATTTAAGAGTAAAATTATATGATCTGTGGCATTTGCTTCAAAATAATCTGGGTTGGGATAGTGAGGGGGAGAGGCTGATAGGAAACAAGCGAGATAAATGAAATTAGGAAAAAGAACCACGAGGCTTGGTTATAATTCTTGCCCAACTTTTGTGTGATAAAGAGAAAAAGAAGAATAGTTAATTCAAACATCACATCTAAGCATTGAATTTGCAAGCAGGTTTATATACATATGGATTTTCGAATAGCAATACTGTCTTTGCATATAGGGTTTGCCTGCTACTGTTATAATGAAATATTGTGCTAAAAACCCGGGCTGTGTTGAAGGTATTTAAAGCCTGTTTACTTTCCGTAAGTTCCAAAGGACTGACTCTGATGAGTAAAGCATGATGGTTAGCAAAATCAGTTTTCAAAGGGAGAAAATTAACATTCGATGGATGGTCTGTGACCAGGGAAAATACTTGGAGAGGTGTTTCCTTGGACTGAGGACAGGAGAATCTCTAATGGGGGGCGGGGTGAGACACTGAGCCAGAGATGTGTTGATTCCCTCCCTGGGAAACTGGGCTGAGTACAGTATCCTGTGTGTTGAAAGCTTGGGTGAGCCCAAGTGTGACCTCACTGGGAAGGGCTAGTTTCACTGAGTGACCTTGGGCGAGTTAATCCAGTCTCTCTGAGAAAGTTTGTGAAAACTGGATTCTGCTTATAATGTGAAAAAAATTGTGAGATATGAAGAAACAACAAAACTGATGCCTGTGGTCTTTAAAGGCGCAAATCAGAATAGATTTACAGGAGCTCTGAAGCAGTTTTGAGTTATTCTTTGGAGAATCTGATGAAAACTAGAAATGCTGTCCCCAGCAAAGTGCAAATGTGAACTCACCAAAAAGTGTTCACCTGTTTAGGAGTTCCCAGACCCCTTAGGGTAGTAAGGTTGAGAACCTGGATTAGAAGCTGGGGGTGGAGGGGGCTTCAGTCTGGTGGGAACAGGAGATATAGGAGACATGTGATCCCAGCACTGCGGCTGCCGCTCCTGATGTGTTTCTCAAGCCTGAACTGTTTCTTCTACTCTCCAAATTCTGCTCTATTCTTATAAGTCCCTGACTTTCAAGATGCCTTTCTCAGCCAGTGCTGTCTATATGGAAGTTTCTCTTTTGAACGCTCAGTAGTAACTCTCAGTGTTGCTATTTTGGTCCTTAAGCATACATTGTCTTTGAACGCTTATCTTTGGATGCCTGTGTCTGCTGCATGTGTGTTGCCTGTCTAACTAGATGGCAAGCAACTTGAGAGCAAAACTATTTATCATACCCCCACCCCATATATCACCCCAGCACCATGCAGAAAACTAACAGACAAATAGTCACATGGTTTCAAAGTAGGAGTTCATAAGATACTCCCAGAATGACTGGCTGAGTCACTCCTTCCTTTCTTACTGTAAGCTTAGCACTCCTTCTCTGCTGCTTTGTCTAGAGCACTCTTCCCTGCCGAGACTCCTGGGAATGACAGCTCAGGGAAGTCCTCCATCTTGCACTTTCTCTCTCTGCCTTCCTCCTGCTCCCTGGGTCCGCTGCCTCAGCCTCTGGGGACCTCTGTCATGCACTGGCATGCACACACCCGGTCATGGTGCCTTGGCCGGTGGGTGGTGCACACACTGCTGAGAACACGTGAGGTACACAGAGTGTGAGGTACACAGATGGACAAAAATCAGCAAGTAAACCTGTACTTGTTTATCCTGTCATTTTAATGAACACTTATAACAAAGTAACCATACAGCCAACCTGTAATTTCCCAGAGAATATTGATTAGGATAAGGCTAAGTTAAAAAAGAGATAGTAGGCTAAAGAAAATAGTAAATAGTAGTTTGCTTGCTATGGTTCTATGATTAAATTTGCACAGGTAGGCAAAAATTTTCATTCTGTGTTTTTATTTTTTGTTTGTTTGTTTATTTGTTTTATTGTTGGGGTTTATTCATTGAGGATACAAAGAGCCAGGTTACACTGATTCCATTTGTTAGATAAAGTCCTTCTTATAATTGTGTCACTTCCCCAAAAGTTGTGTCACACACCGTGACCCCCACCCCCTCCCTCCTTCCCTCTCTCTGCTTGCCCCTTCCCCCACCCCTCACTGTGGACTAGATCATTAATTGTCCTCCTATCAGAATTGAGTACATGGGATTCTTGCTTCTCCATTCTTGTGATGCTTTACTGAGAACAATGTGTTCCACCTCCATCCGGGTTAACACAGAAGATGCAAAGTCTCTCATTCTGTGCTTCAAGCACCACATGGCATTTGGGAAAGACCCATGTGTTGTGACAAAGGCATCTTCACGTCCGTCTCCCTTGCTAGGAGATAGCTCTAGAAGGGCACTGCGAGGGCCCCAATCAGCCCTGGTAACTCTAGCACTGGTATTCAGGGATGGTTGGCTGAACTGAATCATATTAGATTGAATCTAAAACTTCTCCTGCATTAGCTTTGCCCGCCCCAAAGCACTGCTGTGTTTGCTCCCTGGCAGAGAGGGAAAGCAGGACAATGGAGAGAAGATCACAGCTGCCCTTTCCCTCACGTCCCAGTGGTCCAGACAGGCCCTGTAGACGCCTGGCTTTCCTGATCCAGCCCAGCCAGATGCCTTGGTTTGGTACATCTTCTCCCTGGGTTCTCTAGCCTACTTAGGGATGTGAAAAAAGCTGTTTTTGCCTTTATCACAATTAACCAAGAACTCTCAGAGCCTCTTCGCCACAAGGCCTAGTTTTGCCCACCCAAGCATTTGCTATTTCCATGAAACAATGATTACTTAGCTAATGGTTGGGGGGGGGGGGGGTAGATTACGGAAAAAGAGGAAATTTAAAGCATCATTTCCTTTTGAAAAACCACGCAGAAGGAAAACTTAGCTAACCAACACCTGCCAGAAAAGACTAGAGGGTGGGGATGGAGTGGGCAGGTTCCGCAAAGCTCTTCCCTAGGGAGGCAGCTGAAGCTTCCAGATTCTGAAGGTCAGTGTGTGAGAGGTCAGTGGTGTGGGAGAGTGAGTGACCTGTGCCTGGGAGGCGAACAAAGAAAGGAAAAGGGCAGAGCAAGGTGCTTCCACTTCTCAAGGTAACACAGTTGGATGGATCCAACATCGAAATTAGCTCTAATCGCTGGTAATTCATTCAGAGAAAATCACAAAGGGCCTCTCCCCCCTCCCTCCTTCAGTTTCCGCTTTAAGGATTTCCCAGGCTAAAAGGGCAGCTCAGTTTGAGTCACTGGTTTTCAGAAACAAAGAAATGATAACGTGAAACAGATCAACTGTGCTCCAGGGGGCTGTTAACCCTGTGTTTACAAGAATTCTTTTAAAAATAATTTACAATCAAATCTGGGCTCTTGTAAGTCCATTTACTATGAGACTCCTGCCTTCTTTTTTTGTTCCATATCTTCCCACTTTGCTTGAAGGGTTAGGGTCTCCCCTAGAAAAAGTGATGCATTGAAATTATAATCAACTCTGTTTGCTACTTGTTAAGGTATAAGGATCAGCTCTCCTTTATGGGGGAATGGATAGATACCTTTGAAAAGAGAGATTTTCCTAGAGCATCAATATACTTTCTCTTTTATTTGACTGAAATATTACCATTTTTGAGTGCCTTGTGTATTCTAGGCTCTTCCCTTCCTTGATTTCACACAAGAATTCAATGAGACAAATAATATTTCCTACTCAACTGTTTATGAAAATTTAGACGTAATAATAAGAGGCAGAGCCAAGATTGTACCTCAGGTTTCATCTATTCCAAGTTATCCATGTATGTCTTTCTACTCTTATGATGGCCTTTCTAGAAACTCTATAGAAAGACTTTATGAAATGCAAAAAGGAGTAGCATTTTGTCCAACAGTCAAGTAAAATATGATTTATCACACGTATCCATAATATATGACTAATCTCTTGCTATGAAATATTTGAACAAATTCAGGTCATGTTCCACAGGCGCCGGGCCATCCCTTCAGGCCCCTTGGACATGTGCCTTTGTGCTGCTCTCTACTTAGATTCCAGTCCAATACTCTGGGCCCACACTCACATCACAGGACTTTATATTGTTACTTTGTTAACATTTGGGGTGATGGGGAGCAGCCACGTATGGGTCATGCTTTTGGCGGGTTGTTGTCATTTTTTTTATCTCTTAACAATTTTTTATTAAATCATAACTGTGTACATTAATGCATTTATGAGGTACAATGTGCTGATTTTATATACAATTTGGAATGCTTACATCAAACTAGTTAACATAGCCTTTACCTCACTTAGTTTATTGTGTTAAGACATTTATACTCTACTCCTACTAGATTTGACATGTATCCTCGCAATATGCACCACAGGTGAGGTCCCACGGATTACCCTCCCTCCACCTGGCGCCCCTCCTCCCCTCCCCCCTCTTCTCTCCTATTGTCGTAGTTTTACTATTTAATTCCCAGCATCTGTGAGCACCAGGAGCCGAGTGCTCAGTTATCCTCCTTTCCACGAGGATCCGGGGGTCTGAGAATACAGTTTCATCATGATCATGGATTCTCTTTTGTCATTTCCACTTCCAGAAGTATCTCCTCTGACTATGAAATACTTGAACAACCAAAGTCAGCATAGATGTAGAGAGAACAAAAGAGCTGACATCTCAGAATGCGGCAGGAGATTGGCAAGGGGGAGGGAAGGCAAGTCTGCGGCTGGGAGCTCTGGGACTCTCATGGCCAAGGGGGGCTATTTTAAATTTTCTTGCCCTTATGTTGCTTTATTTTCTGAGAATTGGCTTCAGTGCCTAATGACAATCTGTGGGGATCATCTCCCCAGAAACAACCTCCTTATTCACAGACTGTCTGAAACTGATTGCTCAATGTAGCCGTGATAAAGCGTCTCACGTCTCATAATTACCAGAGAAAAGAATAACTTGGAGTTCTGGGAGTCAGGTTCTGACAGTCTCCTAACAAGTCCCAGTCACATTTGTCCTGAATGCCCTTTCAGAAAGCCAGTTTTAGTAGGAAATCTTAACTTTCTCATGTGCTGCCACCCATGTACTCCGGCCCTTTCTGTCCTCAGGCCAAATACCAGGGCTAATGTCCACCCTTTGGTGATGTTGTCCAGACCTTCGCCAGCCCCTTCTCATTCTCTGCAGCATTCTGGAAGGCTGCTGAGAAACTAGACCTGGGCTGTCTTCTAAAAACAAGGAATTTGCCTCCTAAAGACCCCATCGCCTCTGCGTGCTCTCACAGGGAGGTTTCGCATTCTTTGGCTCCCCCAACTCTCCAAGCATACACTGAGCCCATGGCTTATGTTTGGGTAGAATTAAACTGAGATAGGAAAGGCACACATTGCTGTCACCCCCATTTACAGATGGGGAAACCAAGACCTTTAAGTCAAAGTCATTTGCCTGGTGTCCCAAACCTAATTGAATACAACTGGTCAGGCTGGTTTCAGATGAAATTCAAGCATTAATAAGGACTGTAGTGGTCGTAGGAGATACAGTTTGGAGTCATGGGGAAGGTTAGATGCTATGTACCTAACATATCAGGAGCAGATGATGGGAGATGGGGATGTGAAAGAGCTGTGGGGGGACCTCTTAGAGTCAGGACTACCAAAAGCCAGGGAAACAAATTCTGCGTTTGCCAAGAGCAATGGAATGTGAGGTTTTTTTGTTTGTTTGTTTTTTTGTTTTGTTTTGCGTTTTTGGCTGGGGCTGGGTTTGAACCCACCACCTCTGGCATATGGGGCCAGTACCCTACTCCTTTGAGCCACAGGCGCCGCCCTGGAATGTGAGTTTTTAAGAGTGTGGGGTCACACTGTCATTCACTGTGGGCAGCCTGGAGAAAGGATACTTAAATTTTTCTTTGCCTTAGACTCTTCATTTCTTGGAAGTACAAATAAACCCACCTACCTCATAGGATTGTTATACGAAGGAAATCAGATAATCTACATCAAGATTTCTCAACACTGGCATGACTGGCATTTGGGACTAGGTAATTCTTTACTGGGGGAGGGTAGCTGTCCTGTGAATTGTAGAATGTTGATTAGCATTTCTGGATTCTACCCACTAGATCCTAGCACCATACTCCCCACTCTACATCATGACAATCAGAAAAGTCTCTGGACATTGCCAAATGTCCCTTGGAAAGAAAAATTGCCCCAATTGCAGTTGAGAACTGCAGAACTAGATAAAGGCCTTAGTGCAGCGGCAAAGATTCAGCAAATGCTTCATAAATCTTATTTCTAGCATTCACTTTCCTTTCTGCTCTTCCTAAGATGTCTTTTCTTTGTCCCCTTCTAAACAACTCCACGTCCTCTGTTCCTACGCTAGTATTCAAAACAACTTCTAGGAAGGAAACTGACTAATGAATTTACATTGTGAGTGTTTTCATTTTAATCTGGGACAACACCTTAAGCCAAGGACATATCTCTAAGGGGTTAAGTGTAGGTGCCAATGACCCAGATGAGGCAGGTGTTTTAGGAAAGTTTTTTCTTAGCCTCTCAGAAGACAGTCTATGCAAATGGTTATGTGTTCTACTCACTCACAGGACATAAATTAGTCATTCCCAAAGTGTGTTCTAAGGAACACTAGTTCTAAGGGATGTGAGTGTTACATCAGATGACAATTCTGTGGCTACATCAATTTGACCAACTCTGGTTTACCAAAATTAAACAAGTCTCTTTCCTTCTCAAGCTTTCTCAGAACATTTAAAGATACTAATATGCATTATGATTATTCATGAACAGAGTTTGTTTGTAGCATATAAATTTATTTTTATATGACACCAGTTTCTGTAGGCCCAGGGTCAGCAAACTACAGTCTGTGAGCCAAGTCTGCTCTACTATTTTTGCAAATAAGATTATATTAGAACACAATCACACACACTCATTTATGTATGGTCTGTGACTGTTTTTATACTAGAATGATAAGCCAAGTAGTTGTGACAGAGACCCTATGGCCTACAAAGCCTACATTCTTCTCTATTTGGCTCTTCAAAGAAAAAGTTCATTGATCCTATTACAGGTTGAGTGTTCTACGGACTACATACTGGGAAATGCTGGTTTAGGGAACCTCAGGATTGGAAAGGTCATCTAGACCAGATCCTTCAGAATCACTTTTGTTGAAAATGCAGATTCCTAGGATCCTGTCCTGACCTTCTGAACCAGAATAGCTAATGGGGAGGCCCCTGAACTGGTATTTAACTGAATCACCCACCTACTCATATGCACAGCTAACTTGGGTACCACTGATGTAATCTGTCAATCCAGTACCTGAATCTCTCCTCAGATATCCTTGGCATAATCATTCAGTCTCAGTCTTCATATCTCCAGTGATGAAAAACTCAATACTTCCCAGACAGCTCTTCTGCTCTTACTCCATAATGATAAGAAAGTTCTTTGTTGAACACAAATATGTCCTCTAGGAACACTTTCATGTTGGCTTTTATTTCCTTCTACACTCACCTATCTCTACCTGTGAAACATTTAAGTAGAAAGGCAAGGGCAAAGTTACCCCCAAACACATATAGTAGAACCTCTGTGAGTTGACCACCCCAAGGGACTGTAACAAACAGGTCAACATACAGAGGTGGTCAATGTAAGGATATAGGCCTACTGTACCGTTATTTGCACGTAGTGCATGTCCAGTCTATGAAAATTAGGCCAACTTAAGGAGGTGGTCAATGTAGGGAGGTGGTCAGTGATAGAGGGTTACTGTATTTTCTTCCCTATATCTAGAATTCCTCAAGAAGCCATCTCTGGCTTCTTCAGACAGAATGAACCTGTCCTGCTTTGTATTTTCAAAGTTCCCCTGTTTATGCATGCTCCACATTTCTGCAAGTTAGCACTATGGCAAAAAAAAAAAAAAAAAAATACAAGGTCTCACAAAGTCATTTAAATCTGAGATTCTATTCCAGCCAGGTGCTTCATAGTCCTAGGCCCTTGGGTAAGATACCCTACCTTAGACCTCCATTTTCTTATCTTTCAAAAAGGTATGGTAATAGCACTTCCCTCGGAATGACAGTTTTGGGGTTTAAATAAGATATCGCAGGCATGTGGCTTAGCACAGAGCCTGTTTCACAGCAAGTGCTCCATCAGTGCCAGCAGAATGTTCCCCCACCCTCACCCCGGGTGGCAAACTTCTCCAGGGATGGGGCCATTTATAAGTTATCCTTTTTTTGAATCCTTAGTGCCTGCCACACAATAAATGCCTAACGGAGAAAAAAAGATTAAAGGAATGACTAAAGACTGAAAGAGGGCAGATAAAACAGTGGACAGGAAGATCATCTGCCTGGTTTCAAATCCCTTTCCCACCTGGTGCTTCTTGTGTGGTCTTGAGGAAAGAGCTTGACTTCTTTAAGTTTGAGGCTACTCCTGGGTAAAATGTGGTCCTTCCTGGGATGGTTGTAAATATTCAATAAGAAAATACAGGCAAAGCACTTAGCACATTTCCAAAAGCTCAGTAAAGTTAGTTATAATAATAACAGTGATTACTGCTACTACTATTGTTAATAGTATTCCCTCAGGATGTTCCATTGATTGCCAGGATAAGAGGCTTGTCTGGAAATGATGTCTGTCTTTGCTCATGGAGAAGTATTATCTCTGGTGGGGTTTTTTTTTTTTTTTTTCCTACTTCCTTTTAGCTCCCTAGGGAAATAGGAGTAGTCTGAAGAACACCTTGACATTTGGGACGAGTCTAACAGAACCCTTGTGCAAATCCATCTTGGGGTTATACACACAGTAAATCCTGCGGCTGCGCCAAGCTGTGCACATTTCCCTCAGTGCCATAAACCAGACACTCCTCTACCCCTGCTGTTTGTAGTGTGTGAGGTGGAGACTTAATTAAACTCCTAAACAAGGAAACGGCAGTGCTCGAAGGAGATCCAGAAGTATCTTGTGTCCAAACCAAATAAAGGAGAAATCATAAATACTAGGGCTTGGAGACATCAACATTTATGCTGAGAAGGTTCTTCCTACTATTAAACCTGACCCTCTAATCTAGGCATCCTCAAACTTTTTAAACAAGGGGCCAATTCACTGTCCCTCAGACTGTTGGAGGGCCGGACTATAGTTTTTTAAAAAAAAATGAACAAATTCCTATACACACTGCACATATCTTATTTTGAAGTAAAAAACAAAATGGGAACAAATACAATTCACACCACTTCATGTGGCCCGTGGGCCGCAGTTTGAGGATGCTTGCTCTAATCCTTTGGAGATATTCCCTTGATTACCTTCGTCTAACGTGGGGCTGGTGGCCAAACCTGAGCACCTGGCGCTTTAATTACACCTGCTTATAAAGAGGTTGAATAAGTTGAATATTGAATGTCCTATCTCTACTCTATGAGTGAGGCACTAGACAAAAGGTAGACATGCCCACTTCTTGGCCTGTTGGAGCTCACACTCCATTGGGGGAGGTAGACATCAGGTGAAGAATCACATCAATAAGTGTGAAATGACAGTGAATTAGTGCTATGAAGTCCCTGGAGTCCCTGGAGATCATGTAATAAATAATTTATCTACAGGAACCCAGGGAATGCTTCTACCAGGAGCTGCTAAAGTCAGTGGAGAGCTGATAGATGGGCAGGAATTATGTAGCTTACGGGAACAGAGGATCGGTTTAGAGGTGATATCAGCAGAAGGAACAGCAGATGTGAAGACCCTGTGGCAGAAGGTAACACAGCCCGTCAGAACAACTGAAAGGAGGCCTGCCTAATCATTGGAGTGACGAACATGATACAAACTGAGGCTGGCAAGGAGAGGAGGTCAGACTGTGGCAACACACAGCCACCTAACCAATGTGGTCTTTGTGGTAAGAGCAAAGAGAAGCCATTGAGATATTATGCATTGATAGAATTGCATTTCCAAAAGATCACAAGAGCCTAGACTGAAGAGAGCAGTAGGGGCAGCTATTCCAGGTAGTGTGGCAAGAGCTTGGTGGAGGCATGGACCAGTGTGATGGGCAGTGAAGGCAGAAATAAATGGACCATACATTTGAGATGTACAATGAAGTTGAGAAGCCAACACATTAGATCTAAAAGTAGAAAATGCATAGCTCCATTATTCTAGGAAATATTAGAGAATTCACAGGTCTCCAAATACAGAAAACAGAAGGTTAGTCAGTCATACTGGGAACACTAATGACACATGGAAATCTGTACTGCAGCATCATAAACCTAGTAGCACTGGGGCTCATGCAAACATCAGAATCAGAAGGGAAGTGGTTCACATCTCAGGCACTTCCTGGCAAGTGACTGGCAGTGAGCTCCAGTTTTCTCAACGGTGCAATGGAAGTGACAAACTCGGCCTTGAAAGGTTATTAGGAGGTAGAAGGAGATGAGGTGAGGATTAAATGTGGATCATTTGAATTGCCTAGTACTGCTTTACACACAAGAGCTGTCTGGGAAGTGCCCAGCCATGTAATATGAGAGAGATACATTACATAGGTACTGGATACCTTCCGGGCGGCCCTCATCTGTATTCACTCTTATGTTCATTAATGAAACACTCCCAGTAGGAACAGGCACACAGAAAGATGAAGGGTGATTTGCTGAGGATCAGAAGGTTGTACCAAATTTCCACATGGAGCAGAATAAAAGAGGGTCTTCTACAGGGGCTGATAAATTTGGAATCATAGGAGTAGAGCAACCTCTTGGATACCAAAACAATGTGTTTCTAGATTTTTTGAATCACAACTCTCAGAAAGGAATACATTTTATGCTGTGAGCCAGTAAAATACTCTTGATAGTCTCTATTCTGTTTAAGTTTCAGTTTTTAAAAAAATTCTATTGATGAATCACCAAAATGAATTTCTGACCCTAAGGTCGTGACCCACAATTTGGAGAACAGCAGGTTAGGGAGTTCACTGGCAAGTGCTTCCAAGAAGCCTCCTGGGAACACCCTCACCCTCCTGAGGTTGTTCCTGTGCGTTCATTTCCTTGGTTCGTATGACTTCAGGCTGTGCCTCACCCTGTATTCGTAACTCTTCTCTTGCTTCCCGTGTCCCTCCCACTCTGCTGTCCTAGCCTCCTTTCTTACTCTCAAGAGACTTAAGAAGCTGGGATAGTTTTACATTTGTGGAGGGAAGGTGGGGGGAGGGCGGGAAACTAGCATCTGTGAACATTAACCTGTACTGGCTGCCTCTGCACAGCTCCAGGGGAGAATGGGACTATTCAGACTCCCAGAGCCCTAGGAGCCGTGCATGGTCTCAGAGTGTGGGAGTGAGCACGGCCTTCAGTGTGGAGCCTCTCAGCATTCCTGAACAGAGGCGTGGCATGGTGAAACCTTAGCCCTGTGCCCAAGAAGTGTCCTTGGTAATAGGACAAGACTCCATTTGCCTAAGATGAGGAATAGCACGGTTGTTCTTGCTCAGCTTCATGAAATAAATCATGAGTTTGCACTCAGCGTTCACTCTCAAGTGTAACATGTGGAGAGAACCAGGTAGCAATTCTATATAGATGCTTAATTCTGGCAGGCTAGAAAAGGAACCTACCCCTTCTCTACTCAGCTGTTTAACCTCAGAGCAATTATTTAAGACTGAAGCATCTGAGAAACCCACCCATTGGGGAGAGCCCATTGACCTTGCTAATGGGGATTAGGAGGCAGACAGCGCCAATTCTGATTTTGTCTCATGACTTATTAGCTGTTTGGCTACGACTACACTTCTTTAGTTTTCTCAGCTTTTCTTTTCTCTCTGGAAAATGGAACTAATGACATGTATTATAGGCTAGGGTTACCAGGCGCATTAAATGAGATAAAGCCCCAACTCCTGTCCCAGCCACATCATAAGCCCTTAATAAATGTAAGTCAAAGGTACCGTTTTTAAACACAATACAGCTAATTGAAGGGAGAAAAAAAGGGCAGTCACTCAAAACAATTTTCCTCCTTCAAGGCAAAAGGACATAGTTTCCTAATGTAAAAATGTGAGAAATTTAGGCCCTGACACTTTATGGGATAGTAAGAGATTTTATCTCAAGAGCTTCCATGTCTTGCTGGGAATTGCCTATTAGCACTGGATTCTGCAGAGGGTTAGAAGGTGCCTCTGATGTCTGCCATCTGCCCTACCAAAGACCTCCAGGCTCAAAGCCTTGAGCCTACTCCAGAAGCTTTTAGGTATCAAGGATGGGCAGAGTCCCTCTGGAGGTTTTAGGGGTCTGCCCTATCCTGCCCTCCCTTGCCCTTCCCACATAAGTCATGATTTCTACCTGCTCCACTGCTAGAGCACCCTTCTGGTGCTTGTCAGCCCCTTCCAACTCTAACTGGCTCCCCTGGCCTCCAAGAAACTGCCCCTGGGAACATCAGCCTATATCAATCTTTCCTTTCTCTGGGGCCTTGACAATGAAAATTTAACGTCCATAGCAGAAATGTCTAACAAAAATATAAATTGGGTGTGTCGTTTTACATTGTCAAATCGTCACAGTAAAGAAAAGAAGTGAAACTGACTTGAAGAATACATTTTAACATGCCGCTTCTACACTAATACTCATCTCAATTTGGAGTAGCCACATTCCGTGTGTTCAAGAGTCACTTACAGGGTGGCGCCTGTGGCTCAGTGAGTAGGGCGCCCTCCCCATATACCGAGGGTGACAGGTTCAAACCCAGCCCCGGCTGAACTGCAACCAAAAAATAGCCGGGCGTTGTGGCGGGCACCTGTAGTCCCAGCTGCTCGGGAGGCTGAGGCAGGAGAACAGCGGAAGCCCAAGAGCTGGAGGTTGCTGTGAGGCCTGTGACGTCACGGCACTCCACTGAGGGCGGTAAAGTGAGACTCTGTCTATAAAAAAAAAAAAAAAAAAAAAAAAAAAAGAGTCACTTATAGCTGGGGATATTGCAGACCCAGTACCCTTCCAAAAAAAGGTAAAATATAAAATTAATACATTTTATGTTGATTACATGTTGAAATTATAATATTTTGGGATATATGGAGCTAGATAAAACATACTGTGTTTATTGGATGGATGCTCTCTGGCTCTTACAGGCCACTAGAAAGCAAAGGCTTTTGTCTCCTCTCCCTCTATCCTCACTGAATCTGCCTCCAGGGCAATAGGAAAGTGAAGAGAGGGTTAAAAAGAAATCTAAGGGATTGACCATGGCCCCTGGCCCTGCTCCTCTGTTTGGAAGTTCCCCCACCCTCAGAGTTTTAGGTGCCTGCCCAAACTCTGCTGCTGGTGCCATTGGCTAGGGCTGTAGCCTTCAACTAGGGCTGGAGTAGGAGAGGAGGCCAACACACACACACACAACACACAGACAACACACAGACAACACACACACAACACACACACCACATAACACAACACACACAACATACACACACATACAACACACTCACAACACACACAACACACAACACAGACAACACACACCACACCCAACACACACACAACATAGACAACACTCACACACAACACACACACAACACATACACACACAACACACACAGATAACACACACAGCACACACACAACACACACAGACAACACACACACAACACCCACACAACACATACACACACAACACACACAACACACAAAAACAGACAACACACACAGACAACACACAACACTCACAACACACACACAAAATACACACACAACACATACACACAACACAAACAACACAGACAACACACACAACACACACAACACACAACACACACAACACACACAACACACAACACACACACACAACACACATACCAGACAGACAACACTCACACTCAACACACACAACTCATACAACACACACACATACAACACTCACACACAACACAAGGGATTGCCCCCAACCTCTCTGTCCCTTAATCCCCATCCCCTTCTCATTCCTCCAATCAGAAGTGGGACTTTCTCTTGGGGTCCCTTCTTTCTGTGGCCCATGTTTTATTTCAGGATTCATATTGCCTTTGAGACCCCTGGGAGACTTGGGAGGGGAAGACCCAGGAAACTCAGTCTCAGGAGTACTTAGAGCTCTGATTTCCTCTTGCAATCTACCTGCTACTACTGATTTTTCAGAGTCCTCAGACAGATTTACACATTTTTTTTCAGGGCTTTGGGGTACATTGAGTGGGAGACACTGAGTGGAGCGTGCTTACTCCGTTATAACCAGAAAATCCTCAGGAAATGGTTTTTAGTGTGTTATGTTGCGTTGCATTCAACCACTACAACACTTGATCATTCACAAATAGGATGTACGGGAACTTTAGATTGGGTTAATTAGAATACCATGCTCCCAGAGCATGCCAAATATTCATTATCTTCACATTCACATACTTGTAAGGGGACAGAGCTGCATTTCACATTGATAACATTCACAGAGGGATTTTATGTTTGTCCTTGAATCAGGAATGAACTGAGAACGATGGTTGGATATTTTCTTCATGAAAAGTGGAAACATCTATTAACCCACATTATAGACTCAGGCGCATAAGTGTTTAATTAGGCAATGCACATCACACAGGACACATGCATTCGGCTTGATTAAGCAGCTGCGGCTTTTATTCATGTGGAATCACTGACACTCACTATGACTGTCCCAACTTTTTTTTATGGTAGACAATAGATTTTGAAATTAAGTAATTAAGGGTGTACTGCCAAGAGGTATGTCCATTTGTGTGGGTCACATAATTTCCAAAGTATTTTCCACCTCACTAAAAAGGAAGTGATCCACACCTCTAAAAGTATCATCATTAGAGGGCTCTCATTACTTGGAACACAGTATGTGCTCAGATAGGGAGAGCTGATAATGAGCTGATAAGAAATGTGCTAAATTCCAGAAACAGTTGTGAAATAATTTTGTGGTCAAGAACATCAAAAAACAACAGAGTTATTGGAAATGATAATGTGGATATTTGCATAGTATCATGTCTGGCACAAAATGTTTTTATTCAATTGATTCATTCTTATAGTCATTGTTTGTTATCTATGACGTGTCATCATTTTGCTAAATACCGTCATGTTCTTAATTTACAAGTCACCCTCAGTCAGTATGCTTGAACCAAAACTTATACATAAAAGTCTGAATTAACCGAACAGATACAGTGAAATCTCTATAAAGATACATTGTTGATACCAAAGATACAAACTTTAAAATGTTTTCCATTTACAAACATTACAACCACACACATATTTGGGAGGACTGTGACTCTCAGTATAAGGGGCAAAGGTCATGAGGTTTAAAATCAGAAACACCTAGCTTCAAATTCTTGACATTAATTTAAACCTCTGATTTATCTTTTTAGAAGATAACAGTACCCAGGACAAAGAATTATAGCCAAGTACGCATAATTTCATGCAGTTCAAGTTTTTAGCAGAACCAAGTAGTTGGTAAGCTCCCAATATCTTTGTAGGACAACCAGTATGTAATGCAAGGTTGATTCTCATGGCATAGAAAATGAATTATTTCTCAGTGGTTGATATTTGTGCCAAGTATAGGAATTTGTTCTATTGACCTATGATGTTTAAGAAGAATGATTCCATGGAGGGAAAAAAAGCTGATTAGGAAACAATCCAGTCCTACCCCCTAAATGGAATCATTTTAATAATCTTCTATTTTCTTGGGCTGTATTTATCTTTATTACTTTTTGAGTACCCACGTGTGTGTCTGAAGATCTAGAGAACCCATGTAAGATGTAATGCCTGCTTTCATAGAGTTTATTTGCTAAAAAGACAAGATGAGCTTGAAGAGGGATTCTTTGGGAATGACGATTATTTGTGTTGCCAAACTGTGCAAGAAAGAAGGCAATTCATTCATTCCTCTCTTCTTGTCTTATCCATCATGATTTTAGTGAGATAAAAATTTAACCTTCTTTTTTGCGCTTTTGATGTGGGTCTTTCATTTAAATGAGCAGAAAGCAAAACTGAGATGTTACCTTACTAAAGATGTTTAGAAAGTCCCTAATCATTATAACAATAATTTTATCATTTGTTAAGAAACTTCTGAGCACTAAGCTTCTTGCTAGGTGTTTTCACATTTAACCCACACAATAAGGATATATTTCACCTCAGTGACCAATGTGGTTTGAAAATATGCAGCAAGTTACACAAAGCAATGAGGGCATTGTCCAGGTTTAAAACCAGGATTATTGGCTCGGCGCCTGTAGCTCAAGCTGCTAAGGCGCCAGCCACATACACCAGAGCTGGTGGGTTCAAATCCAGCCTGGGCCTGCCAAACAGCAATGACAATTACAACCTAATAATAATAATAATAATAATAGCCAGGCATTGTGGTGGCCCCTGTAGTTCTAGCTACTTGGGAGGCTGAGGCAAGAGAATCACTTAAGCCCAGTAGTTAGAGGTTGCTGTGAGGGTGACAAGCTTGAGGCTCTGTCTAAAAAAAACAAAACGAAACCAGGATTGTCTTGCTTTTTTGATATTACCCTTGTTAAAGTAAATTCAAATAGAGAGCAGAACAGAAGAATTCCTGAGCATACAAAGCCAATTAGGCCTCCATGTTGCTTGATTTGCATAAGCAAAATTTAATCTGAACTATTTCTTTTTTGTTGTTCTATTATTTATTTATTTATTTATTTATTCATTTATTTATTTATTTTTGCTGCTTTTCAGAATATTGAGGTGTACACATTTTATTTACATATTTTGTTTTTGTACAGATTTGAACTATTTCTTTAAAAAAATTTTTTTTTCAACTTAATCTGAGGGTACACATTTTCTGACCTATTTCTGTGTTGAAGAAAAGCAAAACTTAAGCTCAACCAATTAGAAGCCACGAACTTATAAAACTAAGCTCCAATGGAGTAGACCGAGAAAGACAAGTGTATAACTGTAACCAAATCCTTACCTTCCTTTACTTCTGTGTTCATCTTAGAAATGCATCTCACTTCCTTGGTGGAGCTTCTGAACACCACTGGTTTGGAGCGGCCTGATTGTTGAATCACTGTTTGCTCAAATAAACTCTTTAAAAATTGTATAGTGTATGTGTATTACTTCACCTTTTAACACCATTTTCCTCAACTTAAGAGCGTGGACTACGATAGAATGCAAATGCCTATTCCAGTTGGATGTCTCCCCTGTTATCCTTTCTTTGACGGAGAAAGTTCTGATGATTCATGCATGGCCCTTGAACCACTTCATGCATGGCCCTTGAACCACCATCACTTCTATCGCTGGAAGACATTACTAATTGATCACAGTTTTCTTTTCCAAGGAAAATGGACTAAGCCTCAGAATCTTTCACAAAGCAGTTAGTCTCCACGGACTGTAGTTAACACTGAAAATCTATTTGACATCTCTGCTATGGTACCTTCTTAGTCTGTAATAGCACATATGACCCCATATTTTAATTATCTGTTTGGTTTTTTTTTTTAGTTATTCCTTTTACACAGTGAGACTTTAGTGGCAGGACCATTCACCTGAAATCCAGCACCCTGAATGCCCTCTGCCAGGGTAACACAATGGGCACCCGCTTACACTTCTGTTGCATTGAATGTAAGTAGATACTTTTAGTTTAAACCTGTTTGACTACCAAAGGCTGTACTTCCATATTATGGTACTGCTGCCTAATAGTAGCTTTGAAAAACTTTGCTCAGGTGATCTCTGAGCTTTGTTTCAAAACTTTCCCATGTAATCAAGCATCTCTTATTGTTTCTCTTTGGGTACACCAGACAATGAAAGAGAAATGAAATAACACTCTGAGAAGACTCTTCCTTTTTAGCTTCTTTCTGCCAGAACCATTTCAGGGTCTTTTCTGTGTAGCCCCCCATGGTAAGTGCTGTGAGGTACCAAGAAAATAAAACTTGCTCCCTGACAGCAGAGCACTCAGGTCTAGTGAGGAGGAAGCCACATAATGATAAAAGGGCTGCTGTTCAGAGAAGCAGGTGGCACATGGGTGAATGACGCTTTGCCTGAGAGTAACTTGAATGGTGACAAAGAATCCTCCAGAGAGAAGGGAAGGAAAGGCATACCACAGAGGAACGCAGGCTCAAGGTAAATTCAGGTATTTCTGGGGTGACACTTGGTTTCAGAGTTTACAGTAGATGCCTTATTATTGGGGACCTTCCAAATAGAACTTCAGTATACCTGCCTTGGAACTCTGGAACTTACCATTGTCCATATGCTTTCTATACCAACACATGGAAATATTCTTCCATTTATTTATTATTTTAATGCGGTGATTGATCATGGTTGTTGAAGGGGATCAGGTGTGTTTAAGGATTTCAGCACACCTTTTACATACCCTGAGGGTCCACCTTCTGAAATCAATGAATGCCTCACAAGCATATTCTTTCAGAACTCTTCAAAAAGAGGCACATAATCTTTCTCTGATTTCCTATGAAAGACATTATTCAAATGTCCTCAAGTGACGGATGGTCTAATAATCTGCAAAAATGTGCTCCTTACACTCTGAGGTCAGTCCTGCTTTCCTTAAGAGTTTGCACTCATACAAGTACCATCTGGAGCCCACATCCTCTGCTTTAAGCTTCAAATAAATCCTGATTTACCTCAGGAATGTTTGCCAAGAGTCTTCTTGCTAGAAAAATGACCAGTTTCTCCCCTTTGAGGCACGCCTTTGCGATAGATGACACATGGTAGTCACTTAGTAAATGACTGTCCACTGAGATACTCTTTAGGATACTAAAAAAGATACTTGTTGGGAAACAAAGGTTAGGAAATTGCAGCGGCATTTTTTTTTTTTTTTTTTTGAGGCAGGGAAAGTAGATCTGGTAAGACCACACAAATTTTTTTTAGCTAGAGCATCTTAATCCAAATTAAAACTGCATGTGCTACATCAACATTCTGACTCAATACAACTGCAGTTTCTTTAGTTAACATGTTGCAGCTTAGACTGTATCAGTCTGCGGCACATTTTGATCTGATGATGTATGCGTGTAGAAGAAAGGATGGATGCTTGAAGAGGGGCTTTGAATCTCTAAGGGTTCATATGATATTGTGATCCTCAAAAAGCCCAAGAAATGCTTTTGTTGAGTCTACCCCGTAGCCTGCTGGTGGAATGATTGTGGATAACACCTTGCAAAAGGGAAACGGCCATGGTACTCATGTTATTCTCTTTGGGACAAAAACCAAAGAACCTATATGATTCCTTTAATCATTCCAAGATGTTATCCAAGCCCAGTCCTGGGTCTCTTAAGGCAAGCCACCGAGTACAGCAATGAAGCTAATCCAGCTGCTCTCCTTGTGTGCCAGCCAATCGATCCACAGAGGCTCTGAGCACTGGTTTGGCGGAAATGGACTGCTCCTGGGGCAATGACTTCCCAGAAAGCAGAAAAGCATCCTTCACTTCTGCAAGGTGGACTGGGTGCAGAGTCATCTGGTCTTAACTCTTTTTCAAGCTTGATTCATAGTCTTTCAAGTCAATTTCTGGTAGAGGTGGACCCTACAAATATACATATGTCTTTTTCCAGAAATAGGGAAATGAGTAATTTCTAAGTATTGGGCCAAGAAAGAAACCTGGAACTTCAGTAAGTTTTTTCTTCACCTTTGCATGAATAATTATGAAAGCTTTAAAATAACTTGTTCTTTTTTGTTTGTTTGTTTGTTTGTTTGTTTGTTTATTTGTTTAAGTTTGAAAGTCACTCATAATTCCATTTTCTTTTTTTTTTCTTTCTTTTTCTTTTTTGCAGTTTTTGGCCAGGGCCGGGTTTGAATCTGCCAACTCTGGTGCCCTACTCCTTTGAGCCACAGGCAACACCCCATAATTCCATTTTCTAATAATAATGATTTCATAATTAAAAAAAAAAAATCTACTCTTACTATAAATAAATATTTTAAAAAGTAAAATTGTGATAATGGTGCGTACAACTTTGCAGAATGCATTTGTACAAAAAAATCTTGTGATTATTTTCCTATACACATAATTCCTAAGTATTTTCAAAAACTTGCTGTTCTAGGGTCATCTAATTGTTTTAATCAATGGAATCTTCTTTGAGAAATAATATGCAAAATCAACCCAGAACATTATGGCACTAAATAGTGGAGACTTTAGTCAGAAAGACTTGAGTTTGAATCCTGGTTCTTTTATTGAACAAACTGAATTAGCCTGAACACTACATAACTTAATATAATAACATTTATTGAGCACATGCTATGTAGCAAGGCAATTTGCTAAGGGCATTACCTATATTAATTTCACTTAATCCTTACCCTGAGGCTATTACCCTATTATTATTCCTACTTTGCAGATGAGCTAAGGAAAGCTTAGTACTTAAACTCCACAAAGCAAGTACATGAACTTGATCTGGTCCCTGCCCCCTGCCACCACGTTGAGTTCCCACACTTCTCCTCTAGCTGTTGGAAGTCTGGTCCTGCTAATGGGTTCCCCTAAAGCCTGGCTTCTTTGCATCTCCAGCCTTCATGTTGCTTGGCAACCTTACCCCTCCTCTTTGCCCTCCCATTGTCCCCTCTATACCAGCTGCTTCAGGAAGCCTTCCTAGCTGGTGGTGTGCCTTCTCCGGCAGCCTACACTTTGTTCATACCACTTCTGAGATGAAGACTAATTCTCTGTGTCACTTACCTGCCCTTGCTAGAGGGAGGCGGCTTGCTGTCCTCACATCTGTACCACTACCACACACACACACTGTGAATGACTATCTCCTTGGTGACACATCTCTCCCAATTCTTTAACCATTGATATAGTCAGTTTTTATCAGCTCATTTCTAATCTGGTAGCTTTCAACATGATGAAGAGGAAGAACAAAAGATAAGTGAAACTGCTGGATGATATTGCAGGTAACCTTGGGAAGGAAGGGGCTGTGCAAACCTCCTCCTTTCAACTTTCCTTTTAGAACAGAAGCTTAAATCTGCACTTGCCACCGTTGCTGAGAGTATCAGCGGCTGTCTGTGCAGGTAGCACGGATGCGTTCAAACCACTTCTCTGGCAACGAGAAGCTTCAAGCCCACAGAACTATCACCAGATATACCAAATTCAGTGGAAGACAGGGATAAGTGATACCCAAAATGTGTTTTTCTAAGGCTCGCTGATTCCACATACTTTCTTGTGAAAAAAGGCCACCACTGCCTCAGTCTCCATCACCAAATAAATAAAGGAAATACTGCCACAAGCCCTGCCTTAGAATTTCACAATGCGTATTAGCACATTAGAGAAGCCTAGCTGTCCTGCAGGGAAAAAAAATAATCTGTTTGACTTGTTCAGTTCTATCTAAGTTTATTGGGCCACATTTGGCTGTAGAATGCTGTCTTAGACTAGATGGTGTCAGAAGCAGATTTGGAGATAAGGATTTAAGGACAAGCAATTTTACTGGGGAGGTGAATTGATAGGAAGTATCATAGGAGAGGTAGGAAATGAGATTGGGAAGGGAAGAAAACCACCCAAAGGGGCATTAATGAACATATTTACCTCTGTGGACAAATGGTACTCTATCTTATTGGAGATGGCTGGGAAGAATGTGCCTCAGGGGTATCCTATCTGAGAAGTGAGAAACCTGGGTATTTATCCACCAAGTCTCATCCATCATGAACTGAGGGGCTGCTTCTGAGGTCACTCACTCTCTGACACATCTAGCTTGCCCTTTATGGCACCCAGAGAACATGTGAGGCCAAGACTAGCAGGTGCCTGCAATGGAACACTTGAGCCATTGTTCACAGGAGCTGGCCTATGAGTTCTGAAGAGACACAAATGCACCTAACAAGGTTTCTCACATAAACGTCGTCTTTTTGTTTTCTGTGCAGGACACCTGATAACACCCGGGGGAAGTAGGACTTTGAGGACTGAAGTTTTGACAAGAGAATGCCCAAGACATCTGAGCAGTTCCATAAATTCCAAGAAACTATCATTTAGCCAGACCACAGAGCCAACATTCTGCTTATCGCTGGCCAGACTCCAAAAGGAATTCCTTCAAATGTCACCAAATACCAAACAAATAAATCTCAAGGCTCAGCAGAAATAGCCATGGAAAATCATAACTTGTGGGATGCTACATCAAAAAGCCTTCGAAAGCTGCAAACTTAGAGTCAGGTTCTAAGTTGGTCTGTCTGTGAAAGAGAAAAGTCATCTTTCCCACAACCAGAGGCAGAGAAAATGGCACACTCCCTGAGCCCTGTGGATGGTGAGGACATGGACATGGAGCTGCAAGGACCACTGTTCAGGAAGTTACATGATTGTTAAGTCAGACAATATCAACAAACCAACAGAGGAGGGATTATAGCTGGTGGTGAGGGTTATAGAGACATCACAGTGGACAGTGAGGAACGGTGCAGCGGGGGACAGTACTTCCGGTTGGTTGACCAGGAATGATGAAATATGCACTGACTCCTCCTTAATGCAACAGAAGGGAAAGAAGGGTGTCTTGGGAGGAGGAAAGAGCCAAGTGCAAGGGCCTTGTGATGAGAACGGGACTGGAGTACTTGAGAGATCAAAAGAGGGGCCTGGATTGTCATGATGAGGGGCAGGGTGAGACTTCAGAAGACTGGCAAGGAAGGCTGCAGCTGGAGCCTGCTGGGTGGAAGTCTGATACCTTTTCTCCTCCATCTCCTTATTCCTAAGGAAACAGCTTTAAAAATGCAGCAAAGAACATTTGCTGAGCACTATGGATGCTCCCCCATGCTTTGAGCAAGCCTCAGAAGGAAACCCATGGAAGTCCATGCCAGTGGTCTCATCCTGTTCTTCAGCACCTCTCACTGTGATCTCTAGTGAACTCACTAATTAAAACCAGGCCCAAAAGCTAAATGTCAGCATGCTCTTCAAAGGCCCTGTGCCCCAGTTCCAAAAGGCAATGCTTTAAAGGAACAGGGCACAGTCCTGCTAGGGCTTACATCCTGCTGGAAGGAAGTCAGCTGAGCGTGCACATTCTGACCTTGCCTGTGGGTGGCCTTAGTCCAGCTCCTCCAGGCATCCCCAGGGTAGTCCTCTTCTGGACTGCCAGTCAGCGACTTTGAAGGCTGGATTTCCAGTGACGTGACCACAGGGCATCAGGCAGGCCTGGCTTACGAGGACAATATTAGAGGACCTGTTTTGAGAATGCCATTAGCTTTATAAGGAAAAAAAGGTTGATTCTCCACTACCTGGCAAGATCAGGGTCAGGAGAAGAGAGGGAGAGAAAGACATCAGAGTAGATGAATCTTCACCCACAGGAGTTGTAGGGTGGATCCTAGACAAATGTGATTCTTTGGCATAAATGCTTTTTGGGGATGTTGGCTCTGTGCTGAGAACGGTGCTTATACAGAAGTGAATAAAGGACAGGTCCTATCCGGAAGGTGATATCTTACAGGGGAAAGAAATATTTGGCCACCTGATAATTCCAGACAGAATGAAATGGCATCAGAAGAGGCATTCAAATGGGGAACTTCAGGAGAGCAAGGAGAAGAAAAATGAGTAAGTTCATTGGCGCTCTCTGACTTGATGGCAGTTAATCAGGCTGGCCAGATGTACTTAAGACTACAAGTCTCCTTTGTCACCCTTGTGAGTTAGGCTTTTTTGAGCTGTGAGGAAGAGATGACACCATGTCAGACAATGGAGCTTTGAACAGGACAGGAAAACAGCTCATGAGAAACTAGAAAAATGGGCCCTGGTCCCTCGGGGCGCGGTAGCAGCTCTGAGGACGGGGGCTGTTGACATCCTCTCCCAAGAGGCTTCTTTCTCCCAGTTTCACTATCTTGGCCATTTGCTTGTACTTTTCCTTTTACTTCTGAGACCTTCCCTTGGAATGTTGTTTTCAAGATGCCCCTAGGTAGATGCTGTATTTGGGTGTGACAAACCCTCACACTAGCCTTGGGCAGGTTGCTTTACTGCTGTGTACCTCAATTTCCTCATCTGTAAAAGGTGGATATCAATAGTCCCTTCCAGAGGTGGAGTTCAGGAGGATTAAATGAGTTAACACCCGTAGACAGGACAGTGGTGCTTTTATTGTTAGGCCAGGGTGATTATTTCTGGTCCCACTAGCTGGCCAGGGTTGCAGGCTCACTTGGGAAAACTCAGGCTGTTTACTATAGGTAGACTGGTGTCCATTTATTTGGAAAGCAGCTGTGGACATTAGCAGTGTAGTATCTCCTGGGTGTTAGGCACTCCGATCCTTACCTCTATACCACAGCATCTTTCAGAATAAATTTTAGAACTTTTAAGTTTTATCATAAGATAATACAGGTTCACTAAAATGATGTAGCAAATAATAGTCTAGCAAAAAAAATGACAGTCACAGAGTAGAGGATGTGTGATTTTATCTGCCCACATCCCTCCCTTTCGGGTACCAGCTCTCCCAAACTGTGCAGTGATCCTGCCCGATCTGTGTGGTTTTCATGGAGCTGCCCTGCTGCAGCATGGACCTGTGGGCCAGGCCGAGCTCGTCAGCTACTTTCTCCCCTGGGACATCAGCTGGAGCTGCTGAAACATAGTATTTTCTTTTGGAATCTGGGAGGCATATGATCAATAAGTCTGAAGCTTCTAATGGTGGAAAAATAAAGAAAGCAAATTCCAGCTCTTGGCATAGAGACAAAGAAGGGTGGGGGGCGAGAAATCCCCAAGGACGACTTGAAGACCTGACACTAGTAATCTCTATATCTGAGCCCCCCAATATATAAGCCAATACATATGCTTATTTTTTCCTACTTAAACTAGTTCTAGTCAATATTTTGTTACTTGCAAGTGAAATGCCACCATTTTCATTTGTGCATATACACATCCTGATTTTTTTCTCTTATTCTCTCTTCAGTGTTTTGAAAATGAAAATGGGCCTTAATTCACAAACCATAACTCTTTCTTCTTCTTCTTCCTGATCCTGTTACAAAATTTACTGAGATAAGCATCAGAGTCTTTTTGAGAGAGGATAGAGAGCTTCTCCTGCCCTTTCTGCCTGCCCTTTGGGAAGGTATCTCCGAGGGCAAGAAGCTCTCCCTTGACATCCACTGACTGGCAGTTCCTTCCAGGCTCAGTTGTGAGCCTGGAAGACTCAGCTTTTGCTAAGCTGGAGACCCTCAGCTTTTGATACAGACTTTGGTCTTAGGTCAGCTTGGACTCCTGCCTGATCTTTCAAAGCCCTTTCATTTTTGGGTCTCCAAACCCAGCATTTTCCATAAACATCTTATTACTTTTTTTTAGAAGTGGGAAGAATTTCAAGGATAGGCATATTGTGTATTAGTGGTGATCTAGAGACATATAGCCCAGGCCATCATTCTATGAACCCAAAAGGAGATGCACAGAATACATTCAACTGCCAAATGATCGTTTGGAGTATAATTAAAATTTTAAATACTGTAATAACATGGGAGGAATTATACCTGGGATTCCCAAAGAAAACCTGAGGTGACGTGGACTTTGCTTTATAATTAGCATGATGAGATAATATAGACTGTAGAACATTTGCTAGTGATTATGGCACATGTTTGCTCCACTTAGAGCTCAAAAATAACAGCAAAGTTTATTTTGCTAATCTCTCCCCTGGATTTGTGAATTATTTGTTTTTATTATTTTAAAGATAAACTGGGAAGAAAAATCCAACATAGGGTGAATTTTTATAAGACAGAACACTCAAGTTGTCTTTGGATGTGCACGCCACACTTAATTTAATAAAAACCAAAGCAGACCATGTTGGAAGCTCTAACAGAGGAATGTGTTTATAATGAAGGAAGTGCCACGGGTCAGGAAAAAAACATGGGCTTTGAAAATGAGGATGCTGTTCATACCCACTACTTCTTATTTTGCTGGGATACTTGGAGCAAGTTATTAACCTTCCTGGATTCTAACTCCACCCTCCCCTTCCGAGTGGTAACAATAATCCTTCTCTGCCCATCTCAAGGCTGTGAAGAACAAAGGTGATAATGTGCTTTATAATATTCAGATGTTTTTGATAGAAATGAGGAACTATAATACAGTTCTAATATTTAGATAATGTTCTCCAGAATTTAAACAATGCTCACACCTCTAATAGATGGTGTTGTTATAATCCCTAGTCACCTTTCCAACTACATAGATGACAAATCCCTGTTGCTCAGAGGTGTTGAAAGAGATTCAGTTTTACAGTCTGACAGTTGGAGATTTGAACCTCAGTTCTGGCTGTGGGATCTTTGGCAAGTTAGTGACCGACCTATCTGGTTTTGCTTATGTCCTCTGTGCCTTGGAGATGAAGCAACATCTTCCTAGCTGCCTAGAATTTTTTTTTTGTTAAGACAAAAGCTATAAATTTATTAATCCTTATGAGCACTAATACCCAAATCTTAGAGTCAATTAGAAAGATGGGTATGACAACACTAGTAATATCCTAAGAGCTGTCACATTTGGAGGCCTTTCTCTGTCTCGAGTGATACTCACAGCAGTCCTGTGAGGAAGGGATGAGCCATTCTCACCACTTTGTATGTGAGAAGACTGAGCAATGGAGGGGTGAAGTATCCTGCCCTTGGTCATCCAGCTACCAAGTGGTCCAACTAGAATTTGGTGTAGCCATCTGGCTCCAGAGCCTGCTCAGCTAACCTTCATACTGGACAGCTGTCCTACTTGCTAACATGTATGGAGTGCTTACTTTGTGGTTTACATTTATCAACTCTTAATACTCTCAGTAACCCTAGTTTAGAGTTACTACTTAGTTAAAAAAAAAAAAAGAAAAGGATGCCCAATTAGATCTCATTTCCAGAGAAGTGACAAATGCATCCCATTCGTTGTTCATTAGAAATTAAAATTAACTGAGCATCATACATTTTATCTGGCAACTCTACCCTTAGATGATAAGGCAGGGACTAATCTAGATCCCAGTCCTGAGAGGACCTTAGAAAATGGTAACTTCTACCACCAGTGTTATTTTCAGGTCACTTAGATATTGGTTTTCAATCATTCCTCTAGCTAAAGTAAATTTAGAAGCTATATGGCATGACCCTAATAATAATTGTGATAATAATATCTTGGAATAATATTACCTCTGTAACTTTTTCACAAAGATTAAATTATCTAAATACAACCTCATGAAAATCCTGTAAAGCAAATATGTTCATTTAATTAATGAGAAAATGGAGCCACAGAGTCACTAAATAATTTGCCCAAGGTCATACAAACTAAACAATTACAGTTGATCTGTAGTGAGCATGAGATCCATGTTATTGCATACCAGGTTTTACAATGAAGAAAATATTTGCTAGGGTAGGAGTCTGGAGTTAAGCCTTAACTTCTACTAATGGCAGGAGACATCCTAAAACTTAAGGCAAAACCACCTAGAACTGCAAAACCAATCAGGATCAAAAGAAAAGGCAGAGGGAGAAAGCATCCTCAAAATTACTGTTATAGTACATTTAGCAAAAGGATCATCACACGTATTTGCTTTTTTCCTTGGCCCCAGTGATATTTCTGCGGAATCATAACCTTCTGAGATGTACATATATGACAGCTGAAGCATGTCCTAAGATTTTATTTTATATATATATATATATATATATATATATATATATATATATATAAGATTTTATAAGAATCTTATATAAGATTTTATTATATATATATTATATATATATCGGAGGGTTATAAATAAAATACACATTTGCTGAGAAGTTTTAGTGTTCCAGATACCCTGGTAAGAACTTTATCATTTCATAACCTATTCTTATGACACACATACCATTATGTTCCTCTCCCGTGCCTGTTGCAGATGTTATTAGTCAATCACAGAATTCCTTCCCTTCAAGTCAAGGGAAAATGGCTGCAGAATCTTTCTATACACACATGACTTTGGGCAGCCACTACTAGTCAAATATAGCTGGCATTCAATGTAATATCTATTAGCTACTCCTATATCACCCCCTCCTGTTTAACACCTTTATCTTAACATGTAGAATGAAAAATTAGTCAATTTTGCATGCTATGTGATTGCTGCTACTTCATAAGGACTGTTTAGTAACTCCCAGAAACGACATTCATCTGGGATGTGATGGTTCAGAAGCTAAGCCCAACTGCCACTTACAAAAAGAAAGAGAGGCTGATGCCTGGTGAAGAGCTCTCTGCCTAGAGATGCCTGGAGCTCTCTGCCGCCTCGCCAGTTGCAAAGCCACCATTTCCAAAGTCTTGCGGTAGCTGCGATGGTCTGTTGCTTCCCATAGGGGAAAACTGCACACTACTCCATGCCAGCAGCAAGGCAGAGAATCTTGCCTCCTGTCTGAGGGGTCACGTTTCCTTCTCAGACAATGTGTTTTCACAGGCAGAATGACTGGGCTGAGCTGGGAATGCCCTCAGATCATGGTACACATTTAGGAGGGCCATAATCCTGGTGTCCCAGCCACAAACCAAGCCCAACGGGTTCACCTCTTGGTGCCCTCAGTTACCCTGCCACTGTTCCCACCCTCCCAGACCACATATAATGATGCTTTTCTTCTTTTTCTTTCTCAGGAGAGGACTTAAGAGCTGCACAGACACACCCAAGGCATTGTTTGTAAAAGTTCAGGAGGAGACAGTGACTTGCGTTAGAAATGAATAGAATCAAAATTAGGGTAGTGCAGGGAAAGGAACATTATTCCCTAAAGAAACCCATTTCTAAGGTAACAGGACTTGTAGTCTTCATGAATAGGATGCTCAAGTTGTGTAAGGTCCCCAAGCGCTCCCCATCATTGCTAAAACAGCTCAGGACCAGTTCATCAAAGTCAAAACACACACAGAGTGAAGGGAAATGCTTTCAAAGTCCACAAATAAAGGACCATGTAACAAGCTTGGGAAAGCAGTCAAGGAGAGGGCAAATTAGAGGAGTAGGAAGAGAGGAAAGGAAGCAAGTCTGTGGCGAGTGGAAGGAGCGCAGCCGCAGTGAAGGGAGTCCGTGCCAGGCACTGCTCTGGAGAGCACAGGCCGGAGCTCCAGACCCTGATGGGGGCAGCAGCTGGGAGTTTAGTGACCTTCCAGCCCCACTGCTAGAGACTAAATTCCTGTTCACTTCCTATGAGCTATGTGGCATCAGGCAAGTCACTTGAATGCTCTAAGACTCAGTTGCCCCATCTATAAAATGGAGACATTAATAGTGGTGACCGTCTCACCGTGCTCTTTTGCAAATTTGCCTGGCACCTAAATAACTCAGTAAATGTTAAGTTGTTCTTGTTATATAAATGTGCCCATGATATAGTGCTAAGTTTTTATGAAGTTCTGGAATGCCAATAAATGATTACATTTATACAACACGTTTTCATTATGCATCTATATATAACTCATGAAAGGAAAAAAAGTAAACATAAAAGCCTTGGACTCCAAAAACTATTAATCATAGGAAACAGAATTCTTTTTCCTGCCTTATATATTCTGTGTTGTTTGGTATTTATCTTTACAATGAATGTGTATTATTTTTGTAAGAAAATAAAGATAAAATGAAAATTAAAAAGAGAACAGAAGTATTCAGTGATACAATGGGACAAAACATGTAGGTGTGAGGAGGCCACACAGCACATAGCATTTTTCACCCTCAGAGCAGATGTGACCCACCCACCACCATTTTTAATGGAATAAGCTACTTTGGGTCTTCCACAAAGGTCAAGTTACTGCTCTGTTCATGGCTGTGCTTGGCCTGCACTCGGTGGTTGATGTTTGGAAAAATAGAAATTTCTCTTAAAGGAAAATGTTAGAGTGTGTTTACCAAGTAAAGAAAAATTTATAAGGCTGATAATACTTTAGTCAAAAGTACTTTGACTAATACTTTAGTCAAAAGTACTTAGACTAATACTTTAGTCAAAAGTACTTTGACTAATACTTTAGTCAAAAGTATTATCAGCATTAGAAAATAATTGTGACAAATACAGAGGGAACCAAAAAAAGTATGCATATCTCAAGAATGGAAAAAAATTGTATTAAGATTATAATACTCAAGTCACATTTGACTTCTGCAATTACAAGAGGTGCTCAAACATGACTTGTATTTATCTTTTATTATTGAGGATTATAATCTTATTCTAGTTTTTTCCTTTCTTAAAACTTTCCTTTCTTAATACTTTTTTTGGGGTACCCTCTGTATGAAGACGAGCTTGTTGAATGGATTGAGGTTTTTGAACCTTTAAGCCAAGAAGCTTATTTTAATTGAATAGGTAAGGAGTATGGAATTTATTGTATTACTCTAGTTGCAATGAATATTCAAAGTATGATTTTTTTCAACAATATTAAATGAGCAAAAGTAACTTTGCTTATTTTCTAAAAAGGATATTGGCAAAATATGAAGCATTTGAAACTACCTCTGTTGTATTTCCATTTCTGCCTGTGTCAAAGAAACCATGAGCATAGTGCTCTTAAGCAACCTGGGGGCTGGAGGGTCCACTTCCCAGGCAGCTTGCTCACATGACTGCAAGATGATGCTGGGGGCAACTCAGTTCCATTCACCAGAGACTTTCTGTGGCTGTTTATGTGTCTTCCAGCATGATGGCTGGATTTGTGCAAAGCAAGTTATCTAATAGATTAAGGTGGGAGGTATAGTGCCTTTTATGACATGGCCTTGAAGTCACACAATCGCGCCAGTAGTCGGCACAGGCCAAGCTTAATTCACTATAGGAAGGCAATGTAATCCAGGCTTTGATAGCCTCTGCCCAGAGCATCAGCTTCGTCCAACGCAGCTTCCAACACAGGCTTTGAAAACTGCCAGTATATATTGGTACCTAGGGTAGCGGCTTTCAAGAAAGCCCCCCCAAATCCTCACTTCCTGTTGTTCATTCCCTTATGTGATTTGAAATTTTTAAACAAGACCAGGTATAGTCTTGTCTGAGGCAGAGGATGGACAATTTGATCTCTGTAGGTTGTCTGGGACTCAGTTGGGATCTATTTCCTGGTTATTTCTAAGTTTGGTGCCCTTTGCCCCAGGACCAAATGGAGCATCAGTGAATCAATTAATTCCTTCAATAAAATGTTCACAAAGCACATACTATGTGTGGTGCTCGGTGCTCTGCACTGAGCTACCCCCACTTCACGGTCACGTCCCAGGGAAGAGCACAATCACTTACCTGATCAGTGAATTACAATGCTCCAAAAAAATAAAGTATATGCCATGAGGACTAGGTGAGGAAGTGTCAGGGAAGTGATAGTTAACTAAGAAATGAGGAATATGAGGTAGCCAGAGAAATGGGAGGGGAGAGAGAGCAGCTTATTCAAAGGCCTTGGGGTGGGAATACCACGGGCAACTCTGACTCCCAAACAGCCTGCCCTATACTTTGGGGATTTCTATAAATGATATTTACTCAGCCCAGTGTTTAATGCTGGAAGAAAAATCTTAGTCATTTAATAGCAAATTATTTTTTCTTTCAATTCTGGATAAAGACCAGCAAATTATTTGTTTTCCAGATACCCAGGACATCAAGGCCAAGTTGTGAGGCATATCCTAGAAGAAAATTCTCTTATATATTTTAGAATAGGAAAAATATTATATATGAATCAAACCAGAAGAATTTAGTAGAGAATTTTATTGCTAAAAGCTGTGGTTCCTTCCAATGTCTGAAATCAAACTGAACAGTTCAAGAAATATTCTAAACTGCACATTTCTATCTCGTGACCCTTGGCAGCATGGACACCATTTTATACAAGCAGATAATTACAAAGGATATTTGTCATTGGATGGACTGTCAACTCCATTCTTTCCTATGCTTTGAAAAAACCTTAGATGCAAAAATTGTAAATGATTGCAAGTAAAACCACGTAATGGTCCCTTTAAGATAAAACTGGCAGCGCGTTTAACTAGAAATTACTGACTGTTCCAGAAATGACACTGTGTTCTGCAGTAAGATGGAGAACTTGTGTGTGTGTGTTTTCCTCCCGCCCATTCGTTTACAACAATGAGTCACCATTACCTGCAAAGCTAGACATGTAGGGTCGCTGCTGTACCAGAAAGGCAAAGTATCAATTGGCTAGGATTTAAAATTAGAAGGGTAAAAATGTTTAATTCACAGATTTAATTAAATGTGAAAGTTTCAGAGAGGAAAACACATCCCCCCAACTACCACCTCCCCCTTTTTTCCCATGTCTCTACTGGTCTTCATTCCAAAGAGGTTACATACATTAGAGAACTGCTTTTAACAATTTGTATGAAACATTTATTTGCTACAAATCAGAAAAACTGTGTAATGAGAGCTGATACAAACAAAACTCTCAAGTTCTGTCTGGCCACGCCATACCTCTGAAGGAGACTTATTATCTAAAGGCTGTCCTTTGTGCCCACCCGTCTCTGGCCTCCGTGAAGCACCATGAAGTTGAGGTAGTGGAAACCCAGGCTCAGAGGCTCCTACCAGTGTGAATGTGTTGATTAGGTACAATATACACCAGACCCAAGTTGCCTCCTAAGATAACTCTTCTCCCTAGCCCTTTCCCCCAAAAGAAATCTTCCCAGCCAAGAAACCTGACTCTTATTTTCATAATGCTTCAGGCATGCATAGCAAAGAGCAGCTCTTTCTACTCCTATAGGTTAGACAAGACCTTACCATCAGAGCTGAAAAGAGTGTCACATCTTTGTCTGTGAAACTGAGTAGCTAGAAAGAAACTAAGACAATAAACTCATCCTCTATATTTTCAAATATAAACAAATGAGTGAATAATGAATTTGAGCACATGCTTTTAAAAACAATCTCTTTATGAGGCTAATATAGAAATATAAAATATGTATTTCAAGATATCCATTGGGTTCCCAGAGCATGGATAGATTGGTTTATAAATTACTCTAAGATCTCTTTAGTGTCTGTGTGTAGTCAACTATAATTATGTTTCAAGTCCTGAAGCCCAATTTTCTGAGCTTTAATGAAATGCATCCAAATGTGACTGCCATGACTAAGTGACAAAGGAAAGATGTGCTGTTAGGTATTGGAGGTGTCAATAAGATGACAGACAATAAGGTTGACAACTTTATATCATGAGGCTTAAAGTGGGGGATTTGAACCTCGAATGAAGCAGAAACACATTCTCTTATGTAAGAACCAGTGAGTCTCTTATCTGAGAATTAGGAAGACATTTTGACTATGAATGGAAGAGTTTCTAGTCTCTCCAAATGGATTTTTTTTTTAGGGGCCTGTTGTTCAAAGGAAAATATTACCTAGATGAGATTGTTTGCCTAGTAGATCAGACAAGTTATCACCTGAGAGCAGCCCAGGAGATCCACATATGATCAACACAGGCTAGTAAGAGAGCTGTTTTTAATTTTATGTTCTATACTGTTAGTATTCTAGAAATTGTTAGTAGCAATATTCCAACTTAAGCAGCCAAGGATGTTCATTGTTCCAGTATCTGCATTCAGTGCTTGCTGTCTTGAACACAGTCGTAACAGACAAAGGCAGGCACTTTTAAAGGGATTTTCACGTTTCAGTCTCTTATTTATTTCCAGGTGCCACCTATTCTCTATTTTTCTGTTGAATTTATCTAATGTCTTGGAGCTTTAGTTCCAGTACCTTCATCTTTACTTTTAATCAAGACTTTTATAATTTCTCAAGTTCATTCTCAGAGAGAAGACGATGCCATTCAAAAAGGCGCTGGGAACGTAACACCCTGTCTGTTCAGCATGCCTCCTTTCATCAGAAAATAATCTCTCTTGATTTGGGAAATGTTCTTTTCCTGGCTTTCACCCTATGCCTTTGCCAATCGGTTTAGCACACTTACCTCTGAAGGTATCACCTGAGACCAGCCCAGGAGAGTCACACATGATCAACACGGGCTAGGAAGAGTGCTGTTTGGAGTTGATGCCTTTGACTCTGGCAATGAAACTGGGAGAAGTGAGCCTGGAAGCTGCCATTAATCCTGCTGCTGGCCGTGAGAGGAAGGTGGTACAAGGAAATGGACAAGGAAGAGAGGGGGAGAGTGGACTTGAGTCTCATCTCTGGCTTTGCTCACTCTGCTTTTCCTTCAAATACATGAGCAATCCAAAATTCTTCCCACTATCCATCCCCTTTTATTTCTTTGTTTAAGGTAGTTGAGGCTGCATTTCTGTTGCTCCATGATTGATTTAGGTTCTAAATGCATTAAGAAGCACCTGGCATGGTGGACTGCACAGAGTAGACACCTAATGTATGTATGGGTAAATTAAAGGGTAACTTACTTTTTGTTGTTGTTTAATAAGTATTATTTCGAAAGCAGAAGAGGGAAGTAATTTGGATGACTGCTGAATTCATTGTTATCATTAGCACTAATAAGGATACTATTTCAGGCCTACTGACATTTCAGGTCTTACTACCCAAGGTTACTAAAGGTATAGACCAATGCTGGCCAACAGAAATACTTCAGTGGGTAAATACTTTAGTGTACAATTTTAAGTTTTCTGGTAACCACATTGTAAAAGTAAAAGGAAACAATTGAGATTAATTTTAATATTCTATTTTACTTAACCCAGTATATCAAGTAGTATCATTTTATCATATAGTCAATATAGAAAAATCACTAATGGGATATTTTAAAAAATTGTTTTGTAGGCTGGGCATAGCACTCTGGGAGGCCGAGGTGGGTGGATTGCTTGAACTCAGGAGTTAGAGACCAGCCTGAAAAAGAGCAAGACCCCATCTCTACTCAAAAATAGAAAAATTAGCCAGGGGTTGTGGTGGGCACCTCTAGTCCCAGCTACTCAGGAGGCTGAGGCAGGAAGATCACTTGAGCCTAAGAGTTTGAGGTTGCTATGAGCTATGATGCCATAGCACTCAACCCATGGCAACAGAGTGAGACTCTGTCTCAAAAAAGAAAAAAAAATTTTGAAAACTAAAGTTTTAAAATCCAGTTTGTAATACATCTCAGTTTGAAATAGCCACAATTCAAGTACGTAATAGCCACATGTGGCTAGTGGCTACCATATTGGACACTGCACTGATTTTAATCCTCGTTCCACCACTAACTAGTGCTATGACCTATCTGATTTATTTGGGCCACAGTCTTCTCCTCTGTAAAATGGGAATAATAACCATTCCTTCATCATTAGGTGGATGAGGCTACAGAGATCAGTGGGCAAGATGGAGTTGCCACCACTCTGAACTATATTCTAGGGAAGATCATGGAAGGGAGCTTGTTGGTATAAATATACATAAAATATTCTCAGGCAGTGCTAAGAAAACCATACAACAGGCTGTTGAGGTAGCAAGTAACCTCTTCAGGGATAGAAGAAAGGGGATGTCTAGACAAGATAATAAGGGAGGGCTTCTCTGAGGAGCAATCAGTTCATTACCTGCAAGCTCAAAGGTGAAATTAAACCAGCCGTATCACAACCCAGGGTAGGAGGTCAGGATCTATGGTCCAGGAGGAACCCAATGACTACCTTCCAGAAAGAAAACACAGAAATAAGCATCATGGTGAAGACTCCTAGATTGTAAGCCAGATGCCAGCAGCCAGCATCAAGTCATTTTCTAAATTTCATTGTGATGAAGTGCTGGTGACAGCTGTTTAGTGTCCTGCATACTTTTCTCAGGCAGCCCCTGCATCTGTTCCACCCTGCTCGAGAGAGAATTAAAGAGAGAAAACACACTTTATTGACAGAAGGAGGTGCAGGTCTTGATGGCACTTAAATAATTAAATCAGAGCAGGGTAATTTCAGGCAACTCTGATTTTAGAATAGGCTGGTGCAGGTGCCATGGGTAACCCTGACATACCTTCCCCACAAGTGTGGGGTTTTGGGACGGTCCTGAGCTTGTGAGGTCCTGCAGAGACATACTCTTTGGGTGGTGCCCATCTTGCTATTGCCACGGCCAAGTGCCAAATTTGTCCTGGCTCAGGGCTGGGCCCACTGCTTGCTGCCTTGTTTTGATTCCTGCCTATTTCTCTTTGAAAGCAAATTGCCTCCCTGGGCTGTTTATGACATGTCTCAGGCAGCTGGCCTGGCAGCCTCTAGAGAACTTTCAGGTTTGCTGTGCAAGTGAGAAAACCCAAGAAAGTTATCTGCTTTATCACAGCAGCGAGGAGATCAGAAAAGGGTCTGTGCCAAGCCCTTGCTCAACTCTTTTCATACATCAGCTCCCTCCATCCTCCTCAAAACAACTTCAAGAGAAAGGTACTACTACCCACAATTTGCAATAAAGGATACTGTGGCTCAGAAAGGTTAAGTTATTTCTTCAAAGCCACACAGCAATATAATTGGCAGCTCCAAATTCTGTAATATCTACCTTGCTCTGAGCTCAAAGTGAACAGTTAGGGCTAGAGACAAGGACCTGAGATATCATGCAACAGTCCATGAAGTCTTTCACGGGTAACAAACTCAAGCAAGTTAAACTTGGTTCTGAACCTATGAATACTCTGACTCACACTCTCAGGTCACCACGTGTAGACTTTCCTCATTATTCCCAAGTCAGCTCCAAAAACATACAAGAATGCGTAGAAAAGACTCACTTCAAGGGCATAGGAAGTGTATCACTGGGAATAGAATCCAGAGAAAGAGAATGAAAAATTTGGATCTGGGTCGGGTGTGGTAGCTCATGACTGTAATCCTAGCACTCTGGGAGGCATAGGCAGGTGGATTGCTTGAGCTCAGGAGTTCAAGGCCACCCTGAGCAAGAGTGAGACCCCATCTCAAAAAATAGCCAGGAAGGTGGTGCCTGTGGCTCAAAGGAGTAGGGCACCAGCTCCATATGCCGTAGGTGGTAGGTTCAAACCCAGCCCCGGCCTAAAATTGCAAAAATAAAAACAAAAAAAATTGCCAGGCATTATGGTAGGTACCTATAGCCCCAGCTACTCAGGATGCTGAGGCAAGAGGATCACTTGAGCCCAATAGTTTGAGGTTGCTGTGAGCTATGATGCCACAGCATTCTACCCAGGGTGACCGAGTAATACTCTGTCTTCAAAAAAAAAAAAAAAGAAAGAAAGAAAGAAAGGAAGGATTTGGATCTGTATTGCAAAGCCAGATGTTAAGTTCATTAATGGATGCTTTTAGAATCACAGGGCCATAGGTTTGAGGCAAGAATTTGAACAAGAAATAGAAAGTAAAAACAGATGCATTATTCATTCCTAAAAGGTCACACTTCCACCTGCAACATCACTATGACTTCCGTTTGATAGCATCTTCACATGCACCCATGGAACATGTAACCCTTCTTTTCCCACCCACCCCAGCTCACTCCCGTTGCCTCCTCACCAGACTCAAGGCTTTCGCTTTCCTTCTCTTTCCTCCATCCCAGGTTATCTTTTATCTCCTGCCACATATGACAACGCTTTGCAACCCTTCTGCTCTGTATTTTGCCCTCTCATGTTTTCTGTGACATCATGTTCTATGTCACTGTGTAACAAATTAGCCCAGAACTTAGTAGCTTAAAACAACACCCATTTCTTATTTCACAGTTTCTGTGGGTCAGGGAGTGAGGCACAGATTACCTGGGTCCTCTGCTGTGGGTTCTCGCACAGGCTATAAGGAAGGTGCTGGCTGGAGCCGGAGTCCTCCCATCAGGGGCTGGACCTGTTTCCAGGCTCACTCAGTGACTGATGGCAGGATTTCATTCCTCCCCAGTTGTTGAACTGAAGCCTTCAGTTGTCAGTGGCTGATAGGGGGGCTGCCCTCAACTCCTTGCTATGTAGGAGTCTCCCCTCCTCTTCATCAGACCCAGGGAGAGAAGACCAGCAAGATGGAAGTCAGGCTTTGGTAGCACAAGCATGGAAGTGACATCTCATTCCTTTTGCTGTATTCTGCTTTCTAGATCTGTCACTGGATCCAGCCCATCCTCAAGGGGAGGGGATTTCACAGGGGAGTGAATAGGAGGAGGTGAGGACCACCGGCCACATCTTAGAAACCTGCTTACCACAGACATCGTGTGTCACATCTCTGCTGTGCGCCATACCTAGTACTTCTAAGTGCCTGGTAAGCGATGGCACTTAGAAATCATGCAACAGTCCTTGAAGTCTTTCACAGGTAACCCGCAGTCTCCTGCTGTCCTGACTCTCCTGCTGCCCTTGTTTTCACACTAAGAGGATGAAGCAATTATTGTGGTATCAGACCTAAGAAACCTTAAGTATTCCTGTACTACTTCACTCTACACACATGCTTTTACCCCCACAAAGCAGCCAGAGTGGTCTTTTTAAAACCCAAGTCTGATCACATTACCTCCTGCCTTTTCAATGGGTCTCCAATGTCCTTATGGAGTCCTTAGCATGGCATTAGAGGTCCTGCTTGTGCCACCCAGATTAACCTCTCCAATGTCTTCTCTCTGCATCTCTTCTTTCCCGTTATATGTCATCAGTATTTTCTTCAAGCATGCCCTTTTCTCCCCCTCTCCAGCCTCTGCCAGATATACTCCTTCACTTTAAGCCTCTGTACCTCAAGAAAAGGGGGAGTCCTTTCTCTTCTTTAGAACCCCCATGAGGGCAGAGATTGTATCTATTGGCTTGGCACTCTGTCCTTAGCAGCTAGCACGATGCCTGGTGGCAGTCAACCACCATGGATGAAAGACCATGGTGGCACAAATCCCACAGGCACAGGATGGGTTCAGGATTCACTTCCTAACACCTGCCTCCTACACTATACCTCATAACAGGACGCCCTCCTTCCAAGAAGAAAGAGGTGACACCCTACCCCAGGGCACTGCGTTTTCAACCAAGGCACAAGGCATGAAGAAGCACTTTCTTTCTTCCATCAATGCTTTCTTTTATATTCTGACTGGAGCTGGAGTCCTCTCATCAGGGGCTGGATCTGTTTCCAGGCTCACTGTAAATGTTGTGTGTGTGTGTGTGTGTGTGTGGGGGGGTCCTAACATGTGTTTTCAAACGAATGAATGACTTAGAGATCCAAGTACAAAGAGCACCCATCAGTCTTGCAAATAACATTAGCGAGTGTTTGTTAAAGACCTATGGTCCGTCAAGCCCAGCGGTAGGTGTTTTACTGTAGTATTTTCTCACGTAATGTTTACACCAACACTGTGGGTAGGCACCAGTATTCCTATTTACCAAACGAGTAAAATGAGGCTCAGGGAAGTACAGTTACTTTCCCAAAGTCATACAGGTACTAAGTAAACTGAATTGGGAGAAAATAATGATAACAACTGCTTACCGAGATAACAACATTTACAAGTAAGGTTTTTTACAGCACTTGATGTGGGTTCTCCAACTTAATCCATTAAAATTGAATACCCTCGTTATCCTTGAGTTAGAGATGAAGAAACTGCGGTTCAGAGAGTTTGAAAATAACACCTACGATTATACAGCTAGCAACAGGCAGTACTAGTATTTAATTTTTTCAGTAAGTACTTTTCTACAGTCATATTTTAGCAAAGAACTTAATTTTGAAATATGAAATATTTCAGGGAGTATGTTGAAATGGTAAGCTAACACAGTGGCCAAAGTCAGCCTTTCCCGCCCCTAAGAGAAAAGGTTAGTATAAATATTAGGAAGTTTGAAATCATCACCTTTTTAAGAAAAAAGAAAAAGAATTACCTTTTAGTGATTTTTAGGTCTAATTGATAGATAAATCAAGATTAACCTAACCATTAATGTGCTACTCACTTGTATTTTATTCAAGAAAATGAAACAATGTCTATGTGGAAGAATATGGAAATGGTTTTATTTCCTTTTGTTGTGAAAACAATTGCTAAACTGTAGTTCAGGACATTATTTCTCCAGTGTGGCTTCTAACTTGTTCAAGAAGGTGGTGGCACAGACAGACTGTCAGAATATCATAGCTCTTTAGAGAGGGTCCATTCTCTGTCTCCTCCTATGCTTTCCACTGTCCTGGCTGAACGGTGAGGTATGTTCATCCCTCACCAGCACTGCGGTCGAACCCAGGTCTTTCTAGTTCCCAAGTCGATGCTATTACTGTCACACAAATCACTGTTCACAGTGTTCTTTATCTCACCTACCCAGGCCACTGTACTGACCACAAAGCACAGAGAAAATCTGTCCCTCGAATAACTAAGATATTGTATATTTGCGCAAGGAAAGGCCACAGACTCTTTGAACTCCAGAAATAATTCCAGTGGGCTCCTCTGAGACCTTGTGGGGTAACTAAGCAGAAAGACTTCCCAAGCCTTCATTGGGTCCAGTGGTTTTTAGAAGCAGGCCAACAATTAAAATCAGCTGGAAGTTCTCATGTTCCGGGGAGCCATCCCAGACCAGTAGACATGGAATCACTGGGGCCTGGGCTTAGGAATCTGTTTTAACAAGCTCCTTAAGGGTTCTGATGGCCAGCCAGATTGGAGCCACTGATTCCTTCCCAACCTCTGCTCTGCTCCAAGCAGAAGCCCATCCCATGAGGTATCCAAGCTCACCACCTCCCCTTTTTTATAAACTACAAAGGAGCATGCTCTGTTGCCAGCTGGTGATTGAGAAGAAGCAAGTTTGGCCTGAAAAATAGCAAGAGCCTTTTCCATTTCTTTGGAGAAGTTTATCATTTACTCACCCTGACACACATGTGATCTTACTGCCTAATTCATATGATTTAACTAAAACATATATATATTTCTAGACACCACATAAACTCACTTTCCAAACATTAAATATAAAATATTGTTGTGTTTTTTTTCTATGTACTCAATTTTTTAAAATTAAATCATAGCTGTGTACATTAATGTGGTCATGGGGCACCATACACTAGTTTCATAGACCATTTGACACATTTTCCTCACATTGGTTAGCATAACCTTCCTGGCATATTTCTTAGTTATGCTAAGACATTTACATTCCACATTTACTAAGTTTCACATATGCCCTTGTAAGATGCACCGCAGGTGTAATCCCACCAATCCCCCTCCCTCTGCCCCCCTCCTTCCCTTCCCTTTCCCCCTTCCCACACCATGGAATATTATGCAGCCTTAAAGAAAGATGGAGACTTTACCTCTTTCATGTTTACATGGATGGAGCTGGAACATATTCTTCTTAGTAAAGTATCTCAAGAATGGAAGAAAAATCATCCAATGTACTCAGTTCTATTATGAAACTAATTTATGGCTTTCATGTGAAAGCTATAACCCAGTTATAACCTAAGAATATGGGGAAGAGGGAGAGGGAGGGGAGGAAGCGGGAGGATGGGCAGAGGGAGGGTGATTGGTGGGATTACACCTGTGGTGCACGGTACAAGTGTACATGTGGAACTTAGTGAATGTAGAATATAAATGTCTTAACACAATAACTAAGAAAATGCCAGGAAGGCTATGTTAACCAGTGTGATGAAAATATGTGAAACTGTTTATAAAACCAGTGTATGGTGCCCCATGATCACATTAATGTACACAGCTATGATTTAATAATAAAAAGAAAGAAAGCAAGAAAGAAAGAAACAAAGAAAGAAAGAAAGAAAGAAACAAACAAAGCAAGCATAGAAATGGGAGAAACGGCCCTACTTTAGATATTTTGTTTTAAAGAAACATACCCAAGGAAGGGGTCATTTGACCAGAAAATGGAAAGAGCATGGCATTTGAAAATGGGAAGGAGAGACGAGCAATTCCTACAAAGACCTTGATCTTTGCTTTACCCTTCATTTTCTGACATCATTTCATCCCCTGAAATAATTTTTTCCCTCTCTTTATTAACCTAATTTTACCTCTCTTTCAATATTTATTTCACTTCCTACATGATTCCCTGCTATATCATTTTCCTAAATAAACATTCATTTTTGTATAAAAGCTTTCAGAGGTGTGCAATATTTTTATTTCTGTAGATCTAGTCACTTCAAGTAGATTACAAGTCTTTCTGAAAGACAAGGATGAGAGAATCAAATCATAGTTCTGTTTATGTTTCTGTTTTATTTTGTTTTGGTATTGTTATAATAAGATTTTGAGAGTTGCAAGGCATTTTTCCATAAAGCTGTTTTTTCTTGAGGAAATAAATTTGTTCATGTATCCTTAATTCTCAAAAACCTGATATTAAATCTTCTTTCCCAGGTAAGGGGTTATTCTCCTCTTCTTCAAAGTTTTATAAGAATAGTTTTGGATAAAATACCAGTTATTTTGTGATTACCATAGCCAGGTTACACTGAGAATTTTACATGGATTGCCTTCTTTAATTCAAACTTCAGATCAGTGAGGTAAACATATCTTAAAAATGGCCCATAACCTATCGTCTCTAGCTGTTATATTCCTTGTGATCTCCAGTCTTGTATGTCCAGCTATCTTTTAGTCACCTTCTCCCGCATTTTCCATTAACAAAGTAATTCAATATTTTGAGATTTAATTCATCATCTTTTCCCATGTACAAACTCTCTGTTACACATTCCATAAGAATTCATCAAATTATATCAATAATTTTCAAGCTTTTGACCAAACTAGAATCTAAAAATAATTCTAGGCTCCTGTCTTTTTAACTCTGATATTAAGAGCATCGTTTAGTATTTAATTCACATCAGTATATTTTGAAATGGTCAAATTTTCTCATTTCTATGACTATCATCCAGTCTGGGCTCCATTTAATCTTTTTTCACACAGTATTTTAAGAGATTCTCAATAGCTATCTTTGTCTCTAGCTTCTTTATTTTTAGAATCTCCTTATCTATCTGCCATTTTTTTTCCTTTAAATTGTCAGTTTCCAAGAATTTCTCTTTCAAAACTGAATGACATTCCCATTGCTAAACCTAAATCCTTGAATAGCAGTGGTCCCATAGGATCTGGTCCTAGGAATCCATCCTTATTCTGCAATTAAGGCTACATCTCCCTCGCTGCCTTAACAGAGACTCCTCACATTTTTGTTCTGTCCAGATACTCACCATTATAAGTTCTCTCAAACATGAAACGTAGTTTCTCATCCTCATGCCCCAACTCATGTACGTGCTTCCTCCTACTCATTATGTTCTTCTGCCCTTTCTACTCATCCCCTGACTCCTCAAAGACTGACCTCCAAGAGCACTGCTTCTCTAAGATCTTCTCAGAGCATTTTGAGATACATATTATACACTAAAATTATTTTAATATTTTGTCATTGGTAAAATCATAAGTCTGGAAAAGCTAAATTCCATCTTTTGTCATTAACCTAGTAAATTTTAAATACATGTTTTATTAATTGAATGATTACAATGAAGTGAATAACTGTGACCCCACAAAATTCGTATGTTGAAGTTCTAACTCTCAATGGGAAGATATTAGGAAGTGGGGCCTTTGGAAGATAATGAGATTATGAGAGCAATGACTTAATGAATGGGTTTAGTGACTTATAAAAGGGACCCTGGAGAACCCTTTCATTCTCTTCCCAATAGGTGATGAGGCAATGCAAAAATAGCAGTCTGAAATCCATCAGCTGGCTTCACCCAAACCCAACCATTCATGTACCCTGTCTTGGACGTCTAGCTCCAGAATTGTAAGAAATAAATTTCTATTGTTTATAAGAAACCCAGTCTATGGTTTTTTGTTATAGTAGCATAAACTACGACAATGGTGAATCACACTATTATACTTGTTTGGACTCCTTCCTTTGATTATAAGGAGAAAAAAGTGAAATTAGGCTTCTCAGAATAGAGAAGTGATTACTGTAATAACCATATCATCTAAAGGACAGGGATCTTATTCCTACTTTTCTCTCTGTTTTCCTTCTATGGTTATTTTCTCAAGTCTCTCAAGGCCTCCCCAGGGGCATGCATCTCACCACAACCATTTCCAGAATCATAACCTTATGTCAAAAAGAAAATGGATTTTTTTTTTTTTTAGTTTAAGTTAGAAAATACAAAACTTCTAGTGACGCAGTTTTAACAAGTATCCAAGCCAGAGACCAGAGGGCAAAGTACTGTGATTGGCCTTCCAAGGTGGATAGAAAGTGAATGTATAGAAAAGGAAGGGGCTATTTCCTCCAAATGGATTGAATTTCTAGCATGGCGAAAAATAGAGGTTCTCTGTCCCTTACATTCACTATGTGTAAATAATATTAAGCATGTAGTAATTGATGCAAAAAGTGTTTATAAACCCTGTCTACCAATATTGGTTTTATATATGCTTGAGTTTGCTTTAGCTTGGGGATTTTCTTCTTTTTAAATAGGAAAATATTCTACTTGCATTAAGCTTTTGTCTCCTGAATAGTATGAATAATTCTAGAGACAAAGAACAAATAAAACTTTCAGTTTTGCTATTAGTCTACTGCGATAGCACAGTGATATGGATATTTCATGAGCACAAACTTTTAAAAATGTTTTTCTTCTTAAAGGAACATTTCCAGGGACATTAAAATAAGTCTCTGTGGGGGAAATAACTAGTTTCTCAGAATAAGAGAACTTTGTAAATGTGTTAATTTCTTGAGATTTTCAATTAAATAACAGCAAAGCGCATGATTCCTGATTGAATGTATATGCGTTATTGATTACAGCTGCATCTATTTTTAATCAAATATTCTAAGAGAATCACACAGCACTTCAAATCCTGATTGGCCCATAATTTAATGCTTCTTCATGCATCATGAAAGGTAACTTCAATTTTAAAATGTTATAAAAATTATATATTTTTGATTTCAAAGTGTTCAAAGCTAGCTAAATGTTACCTTTTCCACTGAGGAAGACTGGAACAGAAACTATAAAAAAATGCTTCTTTTTGTGTACTTGGGCATATGCATGCTTAATTTGGAAAAAAGTTAACTCCTAAGTTTTCTTACTCTTATTTTTACTTTTATTTTATCTTGTATTGCCTGAGTTCGCAGAGTCTGGGAAATTATGAATCTCAACTGCATTGAGTAAATATTCTAAGTAATAGAATGGCATTTGTCTTCATAAAACAGAGTAACCCACTCCGGTGGCTTGATTTCTGTGTTTATGTATAGTTTGTGTGTGTATATGTGAGGGTGTGCATGTGTGTTTTCTAAGCAATTAGTAACATGTATGTTAGGACTTAGGGCTTGTTTTCAGGAGCTATGAGAGACCAGAATCTTCTAGCAACTTTCATACTCATGGTTCCAGTATAACTACTTTACCCTCAGGAAGAAGAAGGTAGTAATTAAGGAAAAGGGGTGATGCCTTTCTCAAGAGAGTAAACTTTCCCCAGAAATCCTCTGGAAGTGTCTGCCTGTATCTCATTGGAAGGCATAATGTAACATACTCACCTATAGCTGCAATAATTGCTTGCAAATGCCAATTATAGATTAACACATTCAGACAGAGTTCTTTTAATTGAAAGTAGAAAGAACTAGGAAAATGGATAATGCTGGAAAATCCTCAGTGAACTCTCAGTGTCCCAAACAACCTGTTACCTGTTAGTTATTGGGCTGATCAGACAAAGGGGGACTGATAGGACAGACTAAAACCTACTAAAGCAATAAGGTTAGTTTTAGGATCATGCTTCAAGAAATCTACAGAGCTAACATGTGTGGAGTACAATCCAGTCAAATAACACTCAGTCCAAATTTTTTTTTTTTTTTCCCCAGAAGCAGCCAGGTGCACAGATGTATCTTTAAGAAACCTAAGGTGAAGAATGTGGCTTCTGTAAGATAAGACTTGAGTGGACTGAATCTATCTTCTCTGTACTCTGGTAGGCCATGAAAAAGGCCTCCGGTTGGGTAAAAATCCTTTCCTTTCAAGTCTGTCATTCGAGATGTGAAAATAATGCCTTCCCCCACCCCCCAAAAGCACCATTAAACCTTACCTTTTCTTCGAAATATATACAGTTCCTGGGGCTTTCCCCTCAGCAGACTGTCAGGAATTCATTTATTGAAAAGCCACACATCCATCAGAGTTGCTGGGGAAGGCCTGGCTCTCTAAGGTGAAAGAATGAGGGTTTAGAGAAATTGTCCTGGAAGAGTAAAAGAGTCATTCAGCAAAGCCCGGAGTGTACTAGACCAGCCCTTCCTTTTCCCCACATTTTGCTTATACTTCACCTGAAGCAAATATATTTGATTGCAAACAAGGTGGGAATGGGAAGAGAGGTCCAATGTCAGGTTTCTGAGAGGCTTTTTAAAAACAGGCCATTAAGTGTAATTTTACTCTTTTAAATGCAAGCATCAAGAATGCTGAGCCCAAAGTCAAATTTTCACATAATTAGCTGTCAAATTAATCCAGGAAAATCATGGAAAATGATTGCAATGTCATACTGTTCTTGCAGATGTATGATGAGGATAAATGACATGTATGCCACCCTACTTTGAAGAGCTTGAGCATAAATATTATAAGACTGTGGCTTGGATGTCATACATTCTGTTTTATAGTTACTAGAAAAAAAAGTGATCCTGTTGGAATCTGAAATATGTTGATGGTTACCCAACACCATCATAAAAAGCTGGCTAATTCCCAACTTATTTTAAAGTTACTAGACATTCAGGCTCTTGTTAAGCCTGAAATTCATCTTCTTATACAATAGTATACATTTATTTTTAAGTATAAAAATCTTATTTGTCATCTGCACTATCTGGGAAATTAAAGTCATATATTACAATGTTATTTCATACAAATTTGAGAGCAAATTATATACATTTAGTGGAATATATGTAGTCATTTAAAATGCAGTTAAGCTATATTTCTTCATGTTGAAAATGATTTTGTCCAAGTATAAGTGTATATATGTAAACACATATAAATAATAAATAGCCTGAACTAAACCATAGTGTTATTTTATATTGAATAGTATGGACAATTTTCACCTGTCTCCTTAAATTAATATGTGTACATATATATTTTAAATTCTAAAAGTGAGGATTAATAACAAGGAAAAAATTAAAATCATCAAAAGAGTTTATAAAGAGGGCCAGGCCTCGGGCAGTGCCTGTGGCTCAGTGAGTAGGGCTCTGGCCCCATATACTGAGTGTGGTGAGTTCAAACCCGGCCTTGGCCAAACTGCAACAAAAAATAGCTAGGCGTTGTGGCAGGCGCCTGTAGTCCCAGCTACTCAGGAGGCTGAGGCAAGACAATTGCCTAAGCCCAAGAGCTGGAGGTTGCTGTGAGCTGTGATGCCACAGCACTCTACCGAGGGTGACAAAGTGAGACTCTGTCTCTAAAAAAGAGGGCCAGACCTTGAATAATTTCTCAGAATAAGAAAATTTAAGACAAAGAAAACAATTATCTCACATGAAGGTATCTATAAATAAAAAAGATGGGAATTAAATTTTATTTTGGATATTCTGTCAATATCATTTTGCCTTAAATATTAATTTTACCTCACAAACATATCCACAGAAAGAACACTTTTTACTATTTTATTTCAACAAAAAACAGGCAAATTAAAATTATAAAAAGGGAACAAAAAGTAAAGAACTCTAAGCTTAGGTGTTAAGAACACACTTTGATTTTTATAAATAGCGAGAGATAAGGATCTAGTTTCATTCTTCAAGTTTCCGCAGCACCTTTTATTGAAGAAACTGTCCTTACCGCAACACACGTTCTTGGTATCTTTATCAAAATTAAGTTCACTATAGATGTATGAATTTATTTCTGGATTCTCTATTTTCTTCCATTGGTGCATGTGTCTGTTTTTCTGACAGTACCACGCTGTTTGGGTTGCTACAGCATAATTTGAAGTCAAGTAATGTGATTCCTTCAATTTTATTCTTTTTTTCTCAGGATGGCTTTGATTATTTTGGGTCTTTTTGATTCCATATACATTTTAGGATTTTTAAAAAATATTCTGTGGATATTGTCATTGGTATTTTGATAGGGATTGCACTGAATCTGTAGATCGCTTTGGGGAATATGGACATTAAATAATGTTGACTTTTCTAATCCATGAGCATGGAATATCTGCATTTTTTGTGTGTGTGTCCTCAACCGCTTTCATTAATGTTTTATAGCTTTCATTGTAAAGATCTTTCACTTTGGTTGAGTTCTGGGTATTTCATTTTATTTTATTTTTAGCGATTATAAATGGGATTACTTTGTTGGTTTTGTGTTCAGGCTGTTTGCTGTTGGCATATAGAAATGTTGGTGATTTTTGTATTAATATATTGATTTTGTATCCTGCAACTTTACTGAAATTGTTTATCAGTTTTTATAGTTAGTTTTGTGTGTGTGCAGTGTTTATGTTTTTCTATATAAAAAATCATATCATCTGCAAATAAGGATAATTTGACTTTTTATTATAATTTGGATGCTATTTATTTCTATTATCTAATGCTCTAACTCAAATGATCCATATTATGTTGAATAACAGTGACAAAAGTAGGCAATTTTTTCTTGTTCTAGATCTTAGAGAAAGGACGAAGTTTTTCCCCGTTCAGATACTAGCTGTAGGTCTGTTACAGGTGGCGCTTACCATGATGACATAAGTTCTCTCTCTATCCAGATTTTTAAGAATTTTTATCACAAATGATGTTGAATTTTATTTAATGCTTTTGAGCATTAGTTAAAATGATCATATGGATTTTATACTTCATTCTGTTGCTATGGTTCATCACATTGATTTTCATATGTTGAACCATCCATACTTCCCTGGGAAGAATGCCATTTGATCATGAGATCATGCTCAATAATGTTTTTAATGTGTTATTGAATTCAATTTGGTAGTGTTTTGGTGAGGATTTTTGCATCTGTATTCATCAGAGATTTTGGCCTACAGTTTTCTTTTCTTGTTGTGTTTTGTCTGGTGTTGGTATCATAGTGATTGTAGGCCTCATAGAATGTGTTTGGGCATATTTTCTCCCCAATTTCTTGGAAAAGTTTAAGTAGGATTAAGTAGGATTGGTATTATTTATTCTTTGAATCATTAGTAGAATTTAGCAGTGAAGCCATCAGGTTTTTCTTTGATAGGGAACTTTTTATCATTGCTACTATCTCATTAATTGCTATTGGTTTATTCAGGTTTTGGTTCAATCTTGGTAGGTTGTATATTTGTCCATTTCTTTTAGGTTTTCCAATTTATCAGCATATAGTTGCTCATAGTGGTCTCTAATGATCCTTCAAATTTCTACAGCATGAGTTGTAATATCTTCTTTTTCAACTCTTATTTTATTTATTTGTGTTTTCTCTCTTTTGTTTTCTGACTAAAGGTATATAATTTTTATCATTTCAAAACAAAAGGCTTTCTTATCACCAAGCTTTGGTATTTTTTGGGAGGGATTCAACTTCTTTTATTTCTACTCTGCTCCTTATTAATTATTTTCTTGTATTAATATTCTCTGCTCATATTTTTCTAGGTCCTTAAGATACATCATTAGAATATTTATTTGAAACTTTTCTATTTTATTGATGAAGGCACTTAATACTACAAATATTTCTCTTTCTTCTCTCTCTTTTTCTTTTTTACTATATTCTACATCTTTTGGTATGTTGTGTTTTCATTTGTTTGGAGTTTACTTTAAGTTTCTTTCCTAATTTTATCACTGACTTACTGGTTATTCAGTAGCATAGTCTTTAATTTCCATATAATTTCATGTAATTTCCATATAATTTCCATGTATATGATAGTTTTCAATGTCCTTGTTATTCCACTGTATTTTATTCTACTATGGTCAGAGAAAATACTTTATATGAGTTCAATTTTTTTAATTTTTCTGTAATATCTTTTTTTGCCTAACTTTTGATCTACCTTTAAGAGTTATATATCAACTGAGGAGAAGGATGTGTATTCTGTAGCTATTGGATGAATATCTATCTATTAGGGCCATTGTCTATGGTGAAGATTAAGTCCAATGTTTTTTTGTGATTTTCTGCTTGGATGATCTGTACAATGCTTAAAAGAGGGTGCTGAGGTTTCCAATAATTCTTTTATTGGGGTAGATCTTTCTCTTCATCTCTTACAATATTTGCTTAATATATCTGGGTATTCCAGTGTTTGGTGCATGTATATTTAGAATTTTTATATCCTCTCATTGAATTGACTCTTTTATCATACATAATGACCTTCTTTTTCTCCTTTATAGTTTTGTCTTCAAGCCTATTTTATTTAATAGCAGTATAGCTATCCTTACTCTTTTTTGCTTTCCATTTCCATGGAATATTTTTTCCATACCTTTATTTTTGGTCTATGTGTGGCTTTATAGGTGAAGTGGTTTTCTTGTAGACAACATATAGTTGAGTCTTGTTACCCATTCAGATGCTTTATGTCTTTTGATTAGAGAGTTCAGCCCATTTAAATGTAATGTTATTATTAGTAGGTAAGCACTTACTATTTCCATATTGCTATTTGATTTCTGGTTGTTTTCTGGTTCTCTCCTTCCTTCCTCCTTCCTGTCTTCCTTTGTGTAAGTGTGATTTTTCTTTTGTATTGTGTTTTAGTTTCTTGTTTTTCATTATTTTATCTATATGTTGTAGTTTTTTATCTGAGGTTATCAGGAGGCTCACAAAAAGCATTTTATAACCAATTATAATAAGCAGATGAAAATTTAATTCTGCTTAAAAGATTCAAACAAACAAACTTGGAGCAAGAAAACTAAGATAAAGTCTACACTTTTAACTCCATCCCCCTTTCCTTGACTTCCTTTGACTCAAGGAAGTTTGTTTTTATTTATACCTTTTATATTATCTATCTCTTTAAAAGTTGCATTAGTCATTAGTGTTGATAGGTTGATCTTTAGTCTTTCTACTCAAGATATAAATGGTTTGCATACCAGAATTACAACAATAGAAAATTCTGTATTTGTGCCCTTACTGTTACGAGTGAGTTTTCTACCTTCAGATGATTTCTGGTTGTCCATTGATGTCCTTTCGTTTCAGATGGTTAACTCCATTTTGCAGTTCTTGTTGGATAGGTCTGGTGCTGATGAAATCCCTCAGCTTTAATTTGTCTGATACTCTATACATGTTTGAATGATACATTTGCAGAATGTAGCATTCTAGAGTTAAAGTTATTTACCTTCCCCTCTTAAAATATGTCATATCACACTCTCTCAGGTTTCCACTGAGATGTCTACCTCCTGACATACTGGAACTTTTTTTATATGTTATTTTGTTCTTTTCTCTGGCTTCCCATAGGACCTTTTCTTTATCCATGACATATGGGCACTTGATGATTAGATGCCTTGAGATAGTCTTGTTTTGGTTAAATCTGTTTTATGACTTTCTCATACCTCAAGATATCTTTGATATCTTTCTGTAGATTTAGAAACTTGTCTGTTATTATTTCTTTGATATCTCACTTCTATCTTCTCTGTAAGGTCAATAATTCTTAGATTTGTCCCTTTTAATCTATTCTCTGGATCGCGTAGGTGTGCTCTATTCCTTTTTCCTTATGACCATGTGTTTTCGAATAGTCTGTCTTCAAGCTCACTAATTCTTTCTTTTGCTTGATCAATTTGGCTGTTGAGAGACTCCGATATATCTTTCAGTTTCTCAAATGAATTTTTCACCTCTAGAATTTCTGCTTGATTTTTTTAATTATTTTAATTTCTTTTTTATTTATTTATTTATTTTTAATTGTGGAGAAGGGGCGGGGAAAGAAGGCAGGGGAAGAGATGCATGACAGGGTCGGGCCAGTGGCATGGTACCACATTGGCTGTATCTAGGTAGAGGCAGTTTCAGGCTGGGCCTTGCTGAGTCATTGCTACGCGGAAGTAGCTCGATGGATCTACTTCTAGTCAGGCTCGGGAAGTTGCACTGGGCCTCAGGCACATGGCAGGGCCCAACAATTCCCTCTTTTGTTTTTTGTATGG
>CAUYPK010110964.1:0-13850 GCA_963574355.1 Loris lydekkerianus | reverse complement strand
ATTGAAGCAATATCAAAAATATATTACTGGGACCTAATCAAACTAAAAAGCTTCTGCACAGCCAAGAACATAGTAAGTAAAGCAAGCAGACAGCCCACAGAATGGCAGAAAATATTTGCAGGTTATGTCTCCGATAAAGGTTTAATAACCAGAATCCACAGAGAACTCAAACATATTAGCAAAAAAAGAACAAGTGATCCCATCTCAGGGTGGACAAGTGACTTGAAGAAAAACTTCTCTAAGGAAGATAGACACACAATTTACAAACACATGAAAAAAACCTCATCCTCCTTAATCATCAGAGAAATGCAAATGAAAACTACTTTGAGATATCACCTAACCCCAGTAAGATGAGCCCACATAAAAAAATCCCAAAACCAGAGATTTTGGCATGGATGTGGAGGAAAGGGCACACTTCTACACAGCTGGTGGCAATGCACACTAATATGCTCCTTCTGGAAGGATGTTTGGAGAATACTTAGAGACCTAAAAATAGACCTGCCATTTTATCTTATAATTCATTTACTAGGTTTATACTCAGAAGACCAAAAATCACAATATAACAAAGACATCTGTACCAGAATGTTTATTGCTGTCCAATTAATATTTGCTAAGTGATGGAAGAAGCCCAAGTGCCCATCAACCCATGAATGGGCTAGAAAATGGTAGTACATGTATACAATGGAATATTATGCAGCCTTAAAGAAAAATGGAGACTTTACCTCTTTCATGTTTACATGGATGGAGCTGGAACATATTCTTAGCAAAGTATCTCAAGAATGGAAGAAAAAGTATCCAATGTACTCAGCCCTACTATGAAGCTAATTTAACCCAACTATAGCACAAGAATATGGGGAAAGGACCAAGGCTATGGGTGGGGCCACACCTACGATTAATCTTAGAATGGGTCCAGGTGAAACTTACTAAATGCAGAATACAAATGTCTACATACAGTAACTAAGAAAATGCCATGAAGGGTACATTGAACCATTTGATGAGAATATTTCAGATTTTTTATGAAAGCAGCACATTGTACCCCTTGATTGTAGTAATGTACATAACTATGATTTAAGAATAAAAATTAAAATAAAGTGAATAAATAATTAAAAATAAAATGTCTCTTGCAAGTAGATTGCAGGGGTCTTCTGACAACTCAAATATGACTCGTTCTGCTGCTCCATGAAGTCAGGAGGATCTATCTAGGAAATAGATTAGCCAGGGAAGTTTGATGCCTCCTTCCCCACCTTGCACCTCTGTCGCACCCAGTCATGGAGAACCCCACCGGGCTGTTACCCATTTGCCTCCAATGAGCAGATACTCCAGGCATTTGCCTTGGCCTGAATCACAGGGAGATCTATGTCTCCTCAGCCAGTCATCTGCTCTCTGCCACTATCTGGCAGTGGGAGGTGAGGCCTGACACCTTTGGACGCTTGATGGAGGCTGGGGATGTTCACTCAGTTGCAGCCCTCCTTTTGATTGATGTTACTGACAGAACAGAACAACTTCGCAGAATTTGTTCCTGTCCAGGCTATATTCCCCTACAGAAGAGATGCTGTCAGAGTTCACAGAACCTGCACCTCAGGCTTTGTCTGTGCCACTGCCCAGTCTCAGCTGCAATTTGTATTCCAGCAGCATGATTAGCTGTCAGTTCTAACCTCTGCCTGCCGTCATTTGTCTCAGATAATGATCCCCTGAGTGTCGGGTGCATCTTAGGCTCAGTAAAGTGGTCCTCTGGGTCAGCACTGCCCTGGGAATCTGCAAGCTCTGTGCATGCATTTTTCAGTCCCCGTTCTCCACCCAGGCTGGTAGCACCTCAGGCAAACCCTTTTTGAATGGGTACTGGGTTTCTATCCCAGATCTGTTCTTCCAGTGACTGCTACCAGAGAAGATGCCCAGCCTCCTCTTGTTGGCCAGAGAGACAAGGGGTTTGACTCCAGCATATCCAGAAATGAGCCCTATGGTTGGTGAAGCGGATACTTCTCTGTGCCTTGGGGCACCACCACTGTTGTATGGTTCCCTCTTAGCCAACCATCCTCTCCTTACTCCCATGCCACAGAATCAGCACTGACCAGCAGCAGTCCATGCCCTGTTCACACCTCTCGAGAACATACCTCAAAATCTGGACTTCTGGGGAATAGGCTTCCAGACAACAGATTGAAAGTGGAAATGAGTGCTGGGAGTTCAGAATTGTAGGCAGAAAATATATACAATTTTATGCCTGACAGGAGAGCACCATGGCACCCTAGTAGGGGAAGTAGGTCCATGTTTTAGAGGGAACTCCTGTGTAATATAATGGGAGGACTTTTGAACTCTGTTTGCTTTTTTGTGTGGGGCACTCCAAGCTGTTCTCATGGGGGAGGGGACTCCCGTCTGCTTGGCGATGAATTTTGTATTTTTTGTTTGTATCCTTGGGGTCAGAGCTCACCTCAGTGGGGTTGATGTTCGTTATTCAGCCTTCTCTCTTGGTTCAGCTCTAATCCACCAAGTTACTTGCTACATTTATGTCCTTTAACTCTCCTTTGGAACAGGAGCCTCTGTGGAAAGCTGGCTTCAGTCAGCCATCTTGCCTCCACCAACTTTTTAATTGTTAACATCTTCAGGTATTTCTTTTCTTACAGTTTCATAGTTCTCTTTACAGAGAACTTTCATGTCCTTTGTTAGGTAAACTCCCAAATATTTAAACTTCTTTTTCACTACTGTGAAAGGAATAGAGTCCTTGAATATTTTTTCAGCTTGACTATTGTTGGTGTATATGAAGGCTACAGATTTGTGAATGTTGATCTTGTAACCAGAGATGCTGCTGTATACCTTGATGGCTTCTAAGAATTTTGTAGTCGAACCCTTGGGTTGTTCCAGATAGACAATCTTATCATATGTGAAGAGTGCATGTTTGATTTTCTCTGATCATATATATATATATATATACACTGGATTACTTTTTCTTGCCTGATTACAATGGCTAGGACTTACATGTAAATGTGAAAAAGCAGTAGAAACATTGGCAAAACTTGTCTTGTTCTTGATCTGAGTGGAAATGATTTCAATTTAACTTCATTCTATACAACATTGGCAATGAGTTTTATGTGGTTGGCCTCTATGAGTTTAAGAAATGTCCATTTCATACCTATTTCTTTGCTTACTTTATTTTCTTCATTACATTTTTTTCTAGAGACAGTGTCTCATTTTATCACCCTTGATAGAGTGTCTTGGTTTCACACAGCTCACAGCAACCTCTAACTTCTGGGCTTAGGTGATTCTCTTGCCTCAGTCTCCCACGTAGCTAGAGCTATAGACATCTGTCAGAATGCCTGGTTATTTTTGTTGTCATTGCTGAAATTTGGCCAGGGCCATGTTTGAATTTGCCACCCTCAGTGTATGGGGCCGGCGCCATACCCACTGAGCCACAGGCTCCACCCTTTGCTTAGTTTCTTATTGGAGGATCCATCCAACACTGTCAAGGAGGTATTAAAATCTCCAGCTATTATAGTACTGTAGGAACTTAAGTTGGTCCTGTCTGTTAGAGTCTGTCTTATAAATTGAGGTGCATTCTGGTTGGGACCTTAAATGTTATTAATTGAAATCTCATTATGGTGAGTGTTACCCTTTACAAATAGGAAGTGCCCATTCTTATTTTTCCTTACTTTAGTTGGTTTAAAGCCTATTGTATCTGTGAATAAAATTGCAAAACCCGCATTTTTATGATTTCCAATTGCCTGAATTATAGATGACCATCCCTTCACCCTGAGTTTTTATTTATCTTTTAAGGGAAGATGAGATTTTTGTATGCAGAAGATATCTGGCCTGATTTTTTTTTTTTTTTTTTTTTTTTTTTTGAGAGTGCCTAAAGCTCTCCCCCTTGGTAGAATGTCATGGCATCACAGCTCACAGTAACCTCCAAGTCCTGGGTTTAAGCAATTCTCCTGCCTCTGCCTCCCAAGTAGCTGGGACTACAGGCACCCACCACAACACCTGGCTATTTTTTAGTTGTAGCCATATTTGTTCTTTGGAAGGCCCAGGCTAAATTTGAATCCACCAGCTCAGGTGTATGTGGCTGGTGACTTAGGCTCCTGAGCCACAGGCACCATGCCTAGCCTGAGGTTTAAGCCATTCACATTAATTTTGAGCATTGACAAGTCTGGTAGTAGTTTTGATTTTGATTTTTTTGAAAGTCAAGTGGATGTTTTTAATCCTTTCACCACTGTAGAAGTTGGAATTTGATCAAGAGTTACTGAATAAGTTTACTTTGGTGGTAAAGGATTGTTCTTGTCTTTATGAAGGATAAGTCTGAGAATATCCTGGAGAGCTGGTTAGTTATGACAAATTTCTTCAACATGTTAATGTCATTAAAATATTTAATTTCTCCATCATAAATGAAATTCAGTTCAGCTGGATACAGAATTCTATGTTGAAAGTTATTTTTTTTAAGAAGTTAAAGTTTTATGACTGCCCTCTTATCTCTTGAAAATTTTCAGCAGAGAAATCTCCAGTCATTCTAATATTCTTCCCCTTGAAGGTTATACTTTTCTTACATCTGGCTGCTTACAGAATTTTCTCCTCATATTAACTTTGGGTAGGTTAATTATTATGTGTCTGGGAGATGTTTTTTAAGGTTGAGCTGTGCTGGGGTTCTGAAACTGTCTGCTATCTTCTGCTATCTGGATTTCTGAATCCCTTTCCATATTTAGGAAGTTTCACTCAATTATTTCTTCAAGTGGAGCATCTGGGCCTTTCAAATCAACTTTGTTGGCTTTAGGAATTCCCATAAGTTGAATATTAGTTTTTCTTTGAATTGTCCCAGATCTCTCTGAAAGAATAAAGGAAAATCAAACATGCCTACAACAACACAACAAGAATACAACCTTGGATAGTCCTCAATTGATTGGCCCAGGTCAAGAGTTCCAAATCAATTGCGACAGTCAGCACACAGTCTCAAGTTGGACAATTCAAAAGATCAACAGAAAATAGCAGGCATATGCTGACAGGAGTATAAATTGTTCCAGTGATCTGTGGAGACAGAAGGGCCCACACAGCAAATGAAGTATTCTGGGAAGATCAATGCTTCCTTCCCACCTTGCACCTCTGTCATACCTAGTCACTGGTAATGCTGCAGGGCTGTGACCCAATTTCCTCACATTAGCAGATGCTCCAGGGTTTTGTGACTGCCTTAGTCACAGGGAAATCTATGTCTCCTCCACCAGGCCATTGCACTCTGCCACCAGCTGTCAGGGGGAGCTAAAGCCTGAAAACCTCAGGTGCTTAATGGAAGCTAAGGAGTTTCACTCAATTCCAGCCCAGCCCCAGATTAATGTTGCTGCCACTTTTCTTCTCACTGAATTGGATTTTCTGTCCCAGCTATATTCCCCTGCAGGCAAGGCACTGCATGAGTTCACTGAAACTGGGTCTCAGCCCTGCTCTGTGCTGCTGCCACTGTGCCAATTCTCATGGAGATGGTGTCTCTTGCTCCACTGCACTCTGTGTTGGGGCAGATGCAGATATAGCTCACAAATGGCTCTCAGATTCTGGCCCTCCCTGGGTTGGTTGTTCTGCCACACTTCTTTTGTCTCCACTATGCTATCCTGGGATCCGGTTGCATCTTGGGCTCACAAAAGCACATTTCTGAGTCAGCTCCTCCTTGGGAGCATGGCACCTCAGTGCACATTGATTCTACTGTCTGTCCCCTCTGTATCTCACCCCAGCAGTTACTGCCTCAGGCATACCCTTTGCTCATGAGGCCTGTATTTTAATCCCAGATCTGTTATGCCAGTGGCTGCCACTGGAGTAGAGGCCCAGCTCCCTCTGGTTGCTAAGATAGTGGGGAAGTGTCTGTACAAAATATCCTCAGGGGTGTGACCCCTATTGTTCCCATCACTGTCGATGGTGCACTGTGCCACAGGGAAATTCTTCTGCCTCTCCCACATGGCTCCCTTGCTCCACAGTTCTTGCTCCACAGTCCCGGCTCCACACCTGTGCCACAGAACCAGGACTGATATGGAACAGCCCTAGCCCCATCCACACGTCTTGAGAAAATTCCCAAGAGCCTAAACACCACAAGGGACAGGTTTCCAGATCTTGGGGTGAGAGTGAAGGGAATTGCTGGGAGTAGAGAATTGCGGGTAGAGTCTATATTTGGTTTTATGCCTGGTGAAAGAGTACAATGACACTCTCGTGTGTCCTCTCTGTTTATGGAGTTCTGGTTTTTAGAGGTTCTGTTTCATGAGATAAAATAGGAAGACATCTGAACTCCACTCAGTTGTTTGTAGAAAGTATACTTCCAGCCGTTCTAATGGGGTAGGGGACTCCTGTATGCTTGGTGATGGATTTTGTACCTACTGTTTGTTTTTTTGAGGTCTACGTTCACCTCAGGAGGGGAGATGTGTGCTCTTCAACCTCTCTTGGCTCAGCTCCAAACCATAAGCTCTCTTGATAAACTTCTGCCCTTTAACTCCCTTCTGGATGGGTGCTTCTGTGGAATGCTGGCCCTAGTCAGCTGTTGTGCCTCCTCCCCTCTTTTTTCCTTATCATAATGATTTTAAGGTTCATTCCTATTGTCACATAAATGTGCACTTCATTCCTTTTGATTGATTAAAAATATTCATTGTGTGAATATAGCACAGTATATGTATAAAATCATCCATATATCCCATTAGTAACCCTGAAGATGTTTCCTTCTAATCTCAGATTTTTAAAAGATTTTGTCAACAAGATATGTTGCTTCTGTCAAAACTCTTTCCTCTGTCTGATGAGGTCACCATGTGTTTTTTCTTATTGATTCTATTAATGTAGTGTGGTTTTATTTTTGATGTTTTATTTTTTTTATTAAGTCATATATACATAGATCATGAATATATTTATGCCTTTGTGGGATTCAATGTGTTGATTATTATACAAATTAGAGTGTTTACATCCTACTAATTATCATAGCTCACCTCATTTATTAATCACAGTGTTAAGACATTTGTGTTCAATATTTGATTGATTTGACTTTTACTCTTGCAATATGCTTCATAGGTGAGGTCAAAGAGTGATCACCCATACTGAGATAAACTAGCAATCCTGTTAATGAATACAATTTGGGAAACATGTATAAAGTATTTTGTATGGTACAAGCCCTTTCCTGCATCTATAGAGTATATCTACTATAGATTTGACCCTGTATTTCTCCCTTTGCTCGAGAAATATACAATGGTTGGGCAGCTCCTGTGGATCAGTGGGTAGGGTGCTGGCCCTATATACCAAGGGTGGCGGGTTTAGTATGGCCCTGGCCAAACTGAAACAAATATATAGCTGGGCATTGTGGCATGTAAAGGTAGTCTCATCTACTTGAGAGTGTGAGGCAAGAGAATTGCCTAAGCCCAAGGGTTTTATGTGTCTGTGAGCTGTGTGAAGCCATGGCACTCTACCAAGGGCAAGAAAATTAGACTCAGCACCTACAGAAAAGAACAAACAAACAAACAAAACAAAACAAAAACAAAAACAAACAAACAAAAAAAAAATTGGTACCATCAGAAACGAAAGAAATGCAAACTGCTAACCAAAAGTGATCCTCTTGAGTTCATGGTTCACAGCACCTGGGAGTACAGGCCCATGCCAGCCATGCTGGGAAGTATTGCACTTATGTCTTGGACAAGTGGGGCCTTATTATGTTGCTCAATATTGTCTGAAATCCCTTAGCTTCCAGTTATATTTCTGCCTCCACCTCTTAAATTGCTGTGATTATAGGTGTGAGCTATGGTTCTCATCCATGCTTATGTGTTGGTCAAGGTTTTTCTTAATAATCCTCAAGGATAACAGCCAGCAGATTAAAAAATAACAATTCTATGCAGATATAATTTACACACTCCACAATTCACCCATTTCAAATATAGGGTTCAAGACTACACATTCAGGGATCACTTGTATTGTTTGTTTGTTTGTTATTAGAGAAGATTCCCTCAAGTTGTAGAGAAGAGAAATAGGGGGAAGAATGGAATGAAGAAAGAAATAAACAGCTCGCAAATGAGTTTCAGAGAATTGGAGGAAGGAAGGATAAAATGAGGGAGGGGCGATGTGAGGGAGGGATGGAGGAAAACAAAGAAAGAGAAAACGACCAAACTTGGTGGGTAACACCTATAGTCCCAGCCCTCTGGCATGCTGAGATTAATGCAGTTTTTGAATGAGGGAGTGCAGAGAATGGAGTGAGCAAGCATGAGACTCTGTCTTTAACACAAAGTGAAAAATCATCTAGGCATTGGGACGGGTACCTCTTGTCCTAGGCACATGGGAGTTTTAGGCAGGAGTATTGCTTGACTCCTGGAGTTTGAGGTTGCTATGATCTAGGCTGAGGGCACAAAAAACTAGCCAGGGCCAAATTCTGAAACCGTATATCAAAAATACCTTCCCACATACACATGCAAAGACAGACCAACAAAACACCAAAAAAGTTTTTATAATCTAAACAGACCACAATTACATCAATAGTTCAACAAAGTAGACATGTATAAGACCTATGAAACTATGAACTATAACTATTGAGGCTATAACCAAGCATAGTAAATTTCTAAACTTCTCTCAACTTGATGTTTGGGGCTCGTGTCAAACAGGTCCTTGAAACAGCATCCCATGGCCATTGCATGTGGCTCACTGTGTAGGACGCCATCCCCATTTAATAAGAATGGTGAATTTGAAAGCAGCTCTGGTAAAATTGCAAGAAAAAAATAGCAGGGTGTTGTGGTGGGCTCTTTTAGTCCCAGGTACTCAGTAGGCTGGGGCAAAAGAATCACTTAAGCTCAGAATTAGGAGCTTGTTGTGAGATGTGATGCCAGGGCACTCTAGCAAGTGTGACAAAGCAAAACTTTCTCTAGGAAAAAAAACAACAAAATAAACAAAAAATAAAACAAACAAACAAACAAACAAAAAAAAAAAAAAAAAAAAACCAAATTATGTCCGAAGTAACCGACTCCATGAAGTTATGTCAGCTGTGACACAGCCTGAGTCACACTGCTGTACAAAATTTCAACTGTTGTGTCAGCCTAGTTCTGGGAATATCAACCCTCAATAGAATCAAGAAGGCACAAACGGATGATCACTTCTCTGTGGATGGAGAGCTAAGAAGTGTCCTAGTTCAAACCCTTGAGTGATAACAGCTGAAGTGAGCAGAAAAAGGCCACTTAGCATCTTTGAACAGAATCCTGGATCCCAAAACATTACAGGATGAAGTTACTACATGGTCATCATAGATGACATCACAATGGGTGTTTCCCTGGATTACCATGCTTATGATTAACCTTATTCCTGCAAAGCATGTGTAGTGGCTATCCGGGTTTGTCATTGGGTTCAAACTGTTACAAAAGTGTAGGTTTCTGTTCTCCACACTCAATTCCTACTTCCAAAGTTTGTTTGTACATCTGGACAAGGGATTCAACAACCCTTACTTTCCTTTTCATGTCATGGATTTGAAAGCAAGTGGAAGAGTATGGTTTATACATAGTACTCCCCTGAGATGTTACAAACCAAAGACCCAAGCCCAAACATAAGACAGTGATTTCACAGACCTTACAGGTACATCAAACAATTGTCAGTTCTCCTTTTCCTGATATTTTATTTCCTTCTGTAGAATAGGCATGTTTTAGATGATAGGTGTCCTACTAAAGGTCCTCTGTCAAAATCTGGTTAGGCAATGTGTCCAGTAGTGTACTCCATATCCTCAGTTATTTATTTTGGTAATGGGAAATATCAGCCTATCTGGAAAGTTCCAATATTCTTGACCTCTGGGCCAGGTGTTTCAAAACTTTTTGTTTCCTGGACACATAGGAAATAGAAGACTTATTTTGGGCCACATGTTCAATACTCAATCACTAATGAAACTTGATAAGCAACAAAGATAAGTGACCATAACTTTGGTAATATATTCCACCATGTACAGGCAAAGCAGTTCTGACATAACCACTATGTGTCATTGGGGCCTGAGGATAGGACACCTCTCAAAGTCCCTGATAATTTCATTTCTTAAAGTAGAACTTAATTAATTTTGTCGCTCATGACTACAATATTTAGTTGCTCTGGGAGGCCAAGGTGAGCTCAGGTTTTGAAGACAAAGCTGAACAACAGCAAGATACCTTCAGACCCGATTACTTACCTGGTTTGTACTAAAATGTAGCCCTTGCATTTAGTTCCTGCTACTCCAGAGGCTGAGGAAGGAGGATTCCTTCATCCCAAGAGTTGGATGTTGCTGTGTGGTAGGCTGATACCATGATATCACTACCCTGGGCAACATAGTAATAGTCTGTCTCATGATAAATAATGAAAAAAAGAGAGAGAGAAAGAAAAGAAAGAAAGAGAGAGAGAGAAAAAGAGAGAAAGAAAGAGAGAAAGAAAGAAAGAAAGAAAGAAAGAAAGAAAGAAAGAAAGAAAGAAAGAAAGAAAGAAAGAAAATTTGCTAGGGACAGTTTCTACCCTTGATCTTAGCAAAAAGGTCAATAAGTGATAGGAACAGTTTCTAAGAACCACAGTACAAGGAGAGGTCAGTAGCTAGATGGAATATGGGACTACATAAAGAGTAAGATTTATTGTTGCCCCTGGGGGTAGAACAATGTCTCAGGACAAGCAGGTTTGGAATTGGTTCTTTAGGATATTACCAGTTCATCTGATGGGTAGGTGTTCTCCAGTGATGTCTGGTCCTGTGGTTCAGACTCATAGGGGAAAGGAAATATTGGCCCAGATTAAAGGACTTCAACAGAAGAGGTGGAGGGTATTCTCTGGAACTTTTAGTGTGCATAGAAAAAGCCTTATTTCAGTCAAGAAGTCACTGTGTGTGCAGTTTCCTGTGACTACAAGAATATAGAATATCAAAGGCTTGTAGTTACATAAAATCCAAAGGGTTGATTAATAGAGATTGTAGGAAAACAATTTCCCTTTAGTAGAATAGTTTCTATGGTTGACATGTAATCTAGGGGAAAAATTTCAACTCTAGATGGGTGGATAAAGGTAAAAATGAGGGGTAAGTTTCCTACCAATAGTTTTCTACATTTACATATTGAGATAGAGTCTACTTTTGCTGCCTCAGTAGAGTACCCTGGTATTATATCTCACAGAAAACTTCAAGTGTAGTCATTAAGCGAAGCTATATCCTTCAGCTCGAACTCTAGGTTCCTGCACCACATATGGGCATTCTTTATTCTTAAGAGATGGGGTCTCACTAGTGCTCAGGCTTGTCTCCAATTCAGAATCTCAGACAATCCAACTGTTGGGGAAAGCACCAAAATGACATCCATGAAGCAGCACCAATGGACACCAACCATAGTTTGAACAATATCCCAAATTAAAGGTCTGGAATAGTGGCTCGCACCTGTAATGTTATCACTCTGGAAAAGCAAAAATGGGTGGTCCAATGTATCTTGGCACTGCAGGGGAGCACCTGGAATCCCAGATCCTCAGTAGGCAGAGGCAATAATATCTGCTGACCCAGGAGTTTGAGATTGTGATTTGGTAGGATGACATCAGGGCACTCTAGTGAGGGGGAAGTTATCAGACTCTGTCTGAATGAAAAAGAAAATAACAACTTCCATAGGATGGGACTATGTGCCTTCCATGTCAATTCGTGGTAACCTGTGTGTGAGCAGGGACTTGACTCTCTCTCAAGTGACTCTCTCTCAAGTACTCTCATGTCCTTGGTAATTCTTATGCTGTGAGACTTTTGAACACCTCAAGTTTTAGGAAACATCTTTGAGTAGCTTTATTGAAATAAGTAGTTCACCCTTTTAATGTACACAATTATGTGTATCTTAGGATAGTCACACAATTGCACAGCTATGATCACAATCTAATTTTAAAACTTTGTCTTCTAGCTCCAAACAAAGAATGTCAATACCTACTAGCTTTCACCTTCACTTCCCCACCATACTCCCTCGCCTGCCCCCTACCCCTAGGAGACAATGGGCCTTGTCTTGATGTTTTCTTCTGAGTTTTGTCATGCTCTTTGTGGTCTTTTGTAAGTGACCTTGTTCTCTTATCAGAATGATTTTAAGGTTCATTCCTATTGTGCCATAAATGTGCATTTCATTCCTTTTGATTGTTGAGAAATATTGCATTATGTGAATACATCACATTATATGTATCCATGTATTTGTAAATCCCATTAGTAGTCCTGAAGACATTCCCTAATCATCTAAGATTTCTTTTGATGTTGTTGCAGTTTGTCTGGGGCTGTGGTTGAACCCACCACCTCCAGGTATATGGGGCTGGAGCTCTACTAAGTGAGCAAAAGGTGCCTTCCCTCATTTAATATTTTTAAAGGATTTTATCAACAACATATGTTGCATCTGTCAAAAGCCTTTTCTGTGTCTCTTGAGGTGACTGTGATTTTCCTTATTGATTCTATTAATGTAGTGTCTTCTATTAGTTGATTTTACCATATTGACCTGTACTGTCAATCCTGGTAATAAATCCCACGTGTTTAAAATATTTTGTATGCTACCAGGCTTTTTCTTTAATTGTAAAGTATCTCTTTTATAGATTGCATATTGTGATTTCCCCTTTGCCCCAGACAACTACATTGATACCATCATAGCTCAAGGAAATGCAAGCTGCTAAGCTCTGCTAAGCTCAAGTGATCCTCCTGAGTTTAGGCTTCTGCGCAGCTGAGGGTACAGGCCCATGCCAAAACTGCTGGGGAAGTTTGAATTTTTTTCATGGGCAAGTGGGTCTTACTATGTTAATCAGTCTGGTCTGAAACCCCTTAGCTTCCAGTGCTCTTTCTGACTTAGCATCTGAAATTAATGGGATTATAGGTATGAGCTATGGGATTATAGGTATGAGCTATAGTTTTTTTTGATAAAGATTTTTCACTATTATCCTAATAGATAACAACCCACAGTTTAGAAAATAACAACTCTATTAAGATATAATTACACATTCCACAATTTACGCATTTCAAGTATAGATTTCAATACTACAAATTCAATTTGATCAGATCCCAGTAATGTATTTTTTATGTTACTTCAATTTCTCAGGGTGTCCTCCTCATAAAGTATTCTCCCAGGCCAATTTTTTCAAGCATTTCCCCTGTACTCTCTCTAAGAATTTTTATTGTTTCATGTCTTAAGTTTAAGTCCTTTAACCAATGAGAGTCAATTTTTGTTACAGGAGAAAGGTGTGGGTCCAGTTTAATTTTTCTACAGATCATTAGCCAATTCACCCAGCACCATTTGTTGAATAGAGAATATTTCCCCCCAATTTATATTCTTAATGAGCTTATCAAAAATCAAATGACTATAAGTGTCTGGGATCTCCTCTTGGTCTTTAGTTCTGTTCCATATATCAACCTCTATTTTTGTGCCAGTAGCATACTGTTTTGATCAACATCAATTTATAGTATAGTCTGAAGTGTGAAACCATGATTCCTCCTAACTTGTTTTTATTTCTGAGTAAAGTATTGGCAATTCAAGGTTTTTTATGTTTCCATATACAATAAAGTACTAATTTTTCCAGGTCTTTAAAGTATGACAGAGGTGCTTTAATAAAAACTGCATTAAATCTGTAGATTGATTTATGTAGTATAGACATGTTAACAATGTTTATTCTTCCCAGCCACGATCGTAATATATTTTTCCATTTGTTGACATCTTTAGCTATTTTTTTTCTCAGGGTTTCATAGTTCTCTTTGCCAAGAACACACTAAACAAAGCAAATAAAGAAGCCTCAGAATAGGAGAGGATTTTTGCAAGTTATGTTTCTTTTTTTTTTTTTTTTGTTATTATTATTATTTTATTATTATTATAGATAAAAATATGCACCATAGATGTGGCCCAACCCATCACCCTCCCTCCACCCAAACCTCCCCCCTCCCTTCCCCTTCCTTGGTCCTTTCCTCATAA
>CAUYPK010110961.1:0-89267 GCA_963574355.1 Loris lydekkerianus | reverse complement strand
AGAGTATAAATGTCTTAACACAATAACTAAGTAAACAAGATGAGGTATATATTAACCAGTGTGATGTAAGCATTCCTAATTCTATATGAAATCAGCACATTGTACCCCATAAATGCATTCATGTATACATGATCTATGTGTTTATAATTTAATAAAAAAATAAAATAAAATTGTTAACACATTTGGGGAAAAAAAAATAAAAGGCCTCAGTGACCCTATGAAGTAAATAGTAGTATTAATCCCATTTTGCAGATGGGGAGACTGAGGCACAGAGAAAGTAAGGAATTGGTTGTACCACTAGCATCTTGCTTGGACTTGAACCCAGGTGTTTGGTCCTGGAGTACATATGGTACTCAGTGTGCCACAAGAAGGGAAGGGCTTTCCCTAGGAGCCAGTGTCCAAAGAAGAAAGGAGGGTCTAGGTCTTCCAAAGACTTCCAATTCCTACACTTCACATTGTATCAGACACTTACAAGGTCCTAAAGATACAATGCAGCTTTAGGGCAATTTTGGTCACAAGTGACAGGAGCCCAACTTGAACTCCCTAAAATAGAAAATGAAACTTATTGGCTCAAGTAACTGAAAAGTCAAAGGACAGGTCCTCATCAGTGGTCAGCTCGGATCCAGGTGCTCAGACATCAAGAGTTTGCTGCTTCATCTCTGGGTGCTGCTTTTGGACGTCAGAGTCATTCTCAGGTATCTTCTCCTCAGGTGTGACAAGGAGCTCTCCAACAGCTCCAGGCTCACATCCTACTTGCTTAGCAATCTTCATGGAAAGAGCTGGAATGTTTCCAAAATGTTCCTGCCAAGTCCTGGGATAGATGCCCGCTGGCTCTGATTGGCCCAGCATGGGCCATGTGCTGATCACAAAAGCCAACTAGAAACGTTAACAGAAGCCAGATGGACGCAGGGCCACTGAACAGACGTTCTGTGATCCCACCTCTGCGTCTTTGTCCTTGCCATTCCCTCAGCTGAGACAGCCGCCCTTGCCCACTCCATCCACACTCTAGCCCTCGTGAAGTCCTTAAGGCCTGGCTCTGGTACACCTGTTCCTTCTGGTGCTTTCGTCGGCAACCCCTGACTATCCAGGTTCTTTTCATCACCAGCTTAGATCCTCTTGTCCTGAAAATCCTAAGGCAATGTCCCATTTCAGTTTTTTGTGGGCCAAAAGGCTTTACCCAGATGCAGCTTCCTGCCCACCTTGGATTTCTGTTAATTCTGCCTTGAATGCCTGTGTGGCCACGTCCAAGTGTGCACAACCTAGAAGCGTTGTCACCCAGTGTGCGAACCTCTGACCAATGGGACATGGCGGCCAGTTGTCCCTTCTCTCCACCACTCAACCCCAAGGGGCATCCCAAAACATAGTTTATGCAACTTTCCAGGGCCCATGTCACAGATCTAGCCACAAGCCACCGTGACTCTTGCCTGTGGCTGCCTGGATCACACATCCTCCTATGCTCTTCCCCTTTCTGACTCCCTTCCCCTCATCCTTCACTTTTGCTCCTCTGATTCCAGGATCCCAGCACCTAATAAGTGATAGGGCATGAGTCCTGCCTCAGACCCTAGACTTACACAGAGCTAGTTTCTCCTAGTATTCCATGGATCTTGGGCTTTACTTCTAGAGTCAAATTCACAGTATTATTATTATTATTATTATTATTATTATTTGAGATAGAGTCTTACTCTGTCACCCTCGGTAGAGTACCGTGTCATCATAGCTCATAGCAACCTCAAACTCTTGGCCTTGAGCAATCCTTTTGCCTCAGCCTCCTGAGTAGCCGGGATTACAGGTACCCACCATGATACCGGCTAGTTTTTCTATTTTTAGTAGAGACAAGTCTTGCTCTTGCTCAGGCTGGTGTCAAACTCCTGAGCTCAAGCAATCCACCTGCCTCAGCCTCCCAGAGTGAGCTAGGATTACAGTCATGAACCACCGAGTCCAGCTCACTTTATAGTATTTAAACAAATGCTTCATTAAGAGAGGGGTCTGAGCCCCGGATGGTTCAGGGGATGACTTAAGGTGATCTATGAATGGACATTTAATATCATTATGAGAAGAATGCTATTCCTTTTTCTCCCTAACTTTACTGAGCTCTATTTTAAGTCCAATAACATGCACATATTTTAAAGTGTCCAATTTTATAAGTTTTGACATATACATATGCATGCGATCATAAAGCCATCATTATGATTGGGGTAACAAACTCACCACCCTCCTTTTCCACCACTCTCAAAACCATGGATCTACATTCTGTCACTATAAATTCATGTGCATTTCCTAGAATCCTATATAACTAGAATCAAATTTTTGTCTAGCTTCTTGTACTCAGCATAACTATGTCAAGATTCATCCATGTTGTTATATGTATCAATAGTTTATTTCTTTTAATCACTGATTAGTAGACCCTTGTATGGACATACCATAATTTATCTATTAATGAACATTTGACTGGTACCTAGTTTTTAGCTGTTACAAACAAATCTGCTATGAACATTTGCATACAAGTTTATGTGAACACACTTATTTCCTTCTCTTTGGGGTAAGTACCTAGGAATGAAATGGCTGGGTCCTCTGGCAGTATCTGTTTAAGTAGTCAAGAAACTGCCAAACTATTTTCCAAAGTGGTTATATCATTTTACATTCCCATAGACAGTATATGAGAGTTTCATTTCAACAATACTTAGTATGAACAGTCCTTTTAATTTTAGCCATTCTGATAGGTGTGAATGGTATCTCATTGTGATTTTACAGTTGTGTGCTATGTAACAATGAGAACTGGATGATGGATTGCATATACAATCGGGGTCCTATGAGATTATAATACCATATTTTTACTGTACCTTTTCTGTGTTCAGATACACAAATACCACTGTGTTCTATAATAGTTGCCTATAGTATTCAGTACAGTAACATGTGCAGATTTATACGTAGGGGCCATGGGCTATACCTGATACATACCTAGGTGTGTCTGAGGCCATGCTGTCTAACTTTGTGTTGACTATACTTTATGATGTTCACAGAGTGACAAAATCGGGCCTGATGACACCTTTCTCAGAACAAGTCAAGCAATGCATGACTGTAATTGTTCTATAATGATTAATTATTTTAAATACTTTTTTTTTTTTTTGAGACAGAGTCTCACTTTGTTGCCTTTGGTAGAGTGTCATGGCGACACGGCTCACAGTAACCTCAAAGTCCTGGACTTAAATGATTCTCTTGCCTCAGCCTCCCAAGTAGCTGGGTCTATAGGTGCCCGCCACAGCACCATGCTATTTTTTTATTGCAGTTGTCACTGTTGTTTAGCGGCCGGGCTGAGTTTGAACCCGCCAGCCTGGGTGTATGTGGCTGTTATCGTAACCACTGTGCCACAGGCACCAAGACTATTTTAAACACTTATTAAATGCTTTCTTGTCATCCATATATTTTCTCTGGAGAAACATCTGTTCAAATCATTTGCCCATTTTTTTTTCTGGTTGGGTCATTTGCTTTATTATTTTTGAGAATTATATATTTGAGATACATCTCTCTTAACAGGTGAGCGATTTGGAAGTCATTTCTCTCATCCTCTGGCTTATCTTTTCATTTTCTTAACAGTCTTCAAAGAGCAAAAGTTCTTAATTTGGATGAAGTCCAGGGTACCCATTGTTTTCCTTTCATGGGATAGTATTTTTGGTGTTGAATGCAAGAAATCTTTGCCTAACCCAAGATTACAAAGATTTCCTCCTATATTTTCTTCTAGGACTTTTGTATTTTTATGTTTTATATTTGGGCATATGAGCCATTTGATTTCATTTTTAAACATGGTGCCAGATACCAGCTCACAGGGGAAAGAATCCAGGCTTGTGCCGTTAAGTACACTATTAACTCTAGATTTTTCATAAATGCCCTTTGCCAGGTGAAGGACCTTCGTATTTTCATGGTTCTTTGTGTGGCAAATGATTCTGAATTTTACCTGGGACATTATGACTGTTACGTTGTGTAGATTCAAATCATCATTGCCTTCTGGAGAATGCTGAAGTTTTTCTTTGAGCAGCACTAGCTGGCTAGGTCCAGGCTTTAAGCTCTGCATAGCTCCTGTGGCTGGTGATTAGGTTTCCAGTTCAGTTCTCTGAGGCTTTGCCATGCTGGTTTAGATCTGCTCACTGTATATCTGGTTCTGAGTTACACTGAGACTTGCCCGGGTGGTTCAGATCCCAGCTCAGTTCTCTAAGCCTTGCCCCGATTTGAGCTACATAGCAGCCCTTTGAGATTCACGAGACAAAAATCAACCTCCTCATTTGGTAAACAGGGCATTGGTGGGTGCCAAAGCCCCACAGGTACTCAGGGCAAAGACCACAAGCAGAGGGCTACTCCTCACCTGCCGAAGGCTGAGGCCCAGCTCAGTGACACAGGGGGTGGGAGGATGCCCACACACTATTGCTCTACACTGTAGAGTTGTGAGGCCCAAAGCTGACCTCCCCAGCCACACCCCGGCTGGGGCTGAAGTCTCCTAACTCCTGGCCTGCCTCGGCTCTTCTCCCAGATTACAAGCACTCTGACTCAGATAGCCTGTCCTCATCCTTCCATCCATGGCCCAGGGGAGAAGGGGAGAAGTCCTAGGAAAGGGTGATCCTATCTCTCTTGGCGCCTCTGGGACTCACCGTGAAGTCAGTGGAATGCCGACTGCTGATGTCAGAAAATAGCAGTAATAACAGCCCACACTTAACGAGTGCTGGCTGTTGCGTGTGCCAGGTACTGTGCAAGGTGCATTATGTGGACGCTATCCTCTGCACCTTGTGACAACCCCATGAGGCAGGGCTGAAAAGACACTCATTTCACAGATGAGGCAGCTGGTACATGGTAGCGCCCAGAGAGGGAATCCATCTGCCTGTGACCTGTGCTGCTCCAGCATCTGGACCATCTCCCAAATGCTCTGCTGTGTTCCCTCGAAACCCGCTATCCTTCTAATGCCACAGGTAGGTGCAAGAGCCCTATCATGGGATGGCCAAAGGAATGAGCCACTGCCAGCCCCCAACCCAAAAGAGAAGAGGAGCAGATTCCCAGGAGCCCTTGGGCTGAGCAGGCCCCAGCCTCCAACCGGAAATTAACTCAAAGGGAGAAACGAGCCAGCCCTGGATGCAGAGAGATGAGGCTGCTTGTTTTCTGTTCTTCATTAAGTAACAAAGGGAAAAACCAACTGTGCATGGTGTGCAAGCTCCCCCCTGGCACCACCCTGGACTCCTGGAACATCTTTATCCACTTACCCAGGGATTCAGGAAATTTTCTTCCAAGCCAGTTTTATTGGAGATTTTGGAAGCAAAGCTCACAGCCTCCCAATCAATAACAGATGAACAATGCTCACATCACATTTTTTGGGGAGGACGTTTAGCCCAGGCATGTCCCATCTGAAGGGCCTGGCCTTGGACATCCCCATTTGATCAAACATTGCTGGGAAATGAAGTTCAGGACAATTCTAGAAACCCAAGTCATCAGTGTGGGAAGCAGTGGGAAGGGGCATCCTGCTCTGGGCTAGGGCCAGGGAAGGCCTGCGTCTTGCAAGGGTTGAGGGCAGGCCCGCAAGGCGCCTCCTTACCTCCACTCTCTCCCCCTTCTCCCCCGGCTCATCTTCCACATGTGCTCAGCACGGGTATCCAATCTGAAGCCCATAAAGAATCAATCAAATCTAGTCCGTGGCTGAGCCAGGGGCCGCGGCGCCAAAGTGCTGATGGAGAAAGGGTGGGCAGCAGGAGCTATGGCACGACTGGCCATGCAGAAGCAATTTCAGCAGGAACTTCCTTCCCACCCACCCTCCATCCCACAGACATACAGAGCTGGAGAAGACAGTCTTAGATTGGGAACCAGGGCCATCTTGTGAACCTCCATCTCCCCACCTGAGAGGGGCGCGGGAGGTGGGGAGCAGGGAAGCCTCAGGGGACTATGATGCTTGTGCTACCATCAGACCATCTGCAGGGCACAGTCCACAGCTCATTTCCTTCATCTCATCAGCACTTAGGGAGCGCCTACAGTATGACAGGCATGGGGGAACGTGAAGTCTGGGCAGAATTTACAGTCTAGCAATTTTATTCAGCAACTGTTAACATCACAACTCTCTAGAGAGAAAAGAAAAACCGTGTACATTTGGTGACCCCTCAAGGCATGATGGCTTTTCCCTTGAGCCTTTTTGGAGATTTCATTACTGGCCAGGTCATCCAGGCCACCATCCCCACACCTCTGCCAAAAAATCTGCTAAATGTTTTGGCCCTGACACAGGCATGCCCATTGGCTGCCAGATACTTCCCAAGCTCCAGCTGGGGTCAGGGCCCTGGCTGGGCATATGCCCTGGTGGCCAGAGGCGGGCCAGGCCTGGAGTGCTCCATGGTGGAGATATGCCAAGGGCCCCAGGAAAGCGTCTGTCTACAGAGAGGGAGCCCCTCTGGCATAGAGTGGAAGCAGCCCAGGTCCACAAGGCACAACGTTCAAGCCCAACTCTGCCAGTGAATCACTATGTGACTTTGGACCAATCGGTATCCTCCCTCTGGACCTCAGTTTCCTCATCTGAAAAGTAGGATGGTGCATGGGTGTTTCTCCCAGTGTGGTCTGGGGGCTCTTTTCTTCAGAATCATTTCAGGGTAGGGGGGATGGTGACAATGCATTTTCCTGAGCCCTGCAGCAGCCCCTGGCAGGGTCATCAGTAGGTAGGTTTGGGAACCTGTGTTTGTAACACATCTCCTTGGAGATTCCAATATCCTGAGGTTTGTACAAGACCCTTGGAGGAGATAGTGCCTAAGTGTTTGGCAAGCTTGTCAATTTGGATTCTGGTCCAAAGGAAGGTGGTTGATGGGACTTAGATAGGGGAGATTTCATGGAAAAGGAGATATGAGCTGGGCCTGAAAACATAGTAATAGATGATAATTGTGCAATTACTGATCAAGTAGCTTCCAAGTACCAGGCACTGTGCTGAGTGCTTTTGTGCATTATCTCATTTAATCATCATGACAGCCCCATTAGATAAGACCTTTCACCCCCATTTCACAGATGGAGAAACTTGGGCTCATCCAAAGCTTAAGCAGCTTTCCTAGGTTGTTTGAGACATCCTGAAAAATCCTCCCTAATGAAATACTGTGAGGTATTCACAGTTCTTCTGAGAAGGGCTTTCAGGAAGGGAAGGCATTGACACCTGAGGCTTGGAGTTCAAGAAGGGAGTGTTTCCTAGAACACATTTCTCACTCACTCAGGCTCTAGTGCAGTCATTCCCAGACTCATTGTTTCTTTCTGCTTTACTAATTCATGTACTTGTACACTTGTTAATTCATTTGGTTAATCACTTACTCTGTGTATAGTGGGCTTTATTAGTCAGGGCTCTTTGATTACAAGTGGTAGAAACACAATTCAAATTGGCTCAAGCAGAAAGAGAAATGTATTGATACTTTTATCCAAAATGTCCAAAGGAGAAGTTATGCACAGCTTCAGCCATGACTGGACTCAGGGGCTCAGATATCACCATCAGGAAGCTCTCCCTACACTCTGGGGCTCTGCTTTCCTTGGTGTTGGCTTCACTCACAAGCAGATTTTTTTGTTTTTTTCTTTGTTTGTAAGGTGCCCAACCGCAGCTATAGGCTTGTGTCCTATGAGCTTAACCACCACAGATGGAAGAGAGGCCTCTTATTGGCCTAGCCTGAGTCACATGCTCATCTCTGAACCAATCATTGTAGTTGGAGTCAGGGCTCTGATTGGCCAGCACTGGTTCTAGGGTGATAGCATAACCCTACCCAAATTGAGTGTGGAGGAGAGGCAGTTCCCTGTAGGAAACTTGGTGTGTTCTTACTAAGAAGAGAAAATGGATGGTGAGTCGGCAAAAAAGAAGGGGTGTCTTCTACATAGGGGTAAGAAGTGAGCATTGCACTGGGCTCCTCCCACCCAGACACATCTACTCTGTCTCTATGATTTCTTCTTGGTTCTATGATAGAGTTGGGGAAAATGGCCTCTTCTCATTTGAAGCTGCTAAGTCCCGATACCAATAGCTACCAGTAGTAACACAGCAGATACTCTGTGGCTGAGACAAGGATGCCAATAGCTACTGCTTCCTGGGCACTCATTGTGTTCCTGGCTAAACACAGACAGAACCTCTTTAGCCTTGCCAACAGTTCTCCCTCTAAAGTGGGCAGGGTGGGACTGTTGTTCCCTTTGACACATAAGGAACCCCGGGGCAGAGAAGCGCAGGACTCTTAAGCTACAGCCACAGCTGCCAAGTGATGGCGCTTGGACTCCACTCTAGTCTATGTGATCCCAGAGTCCATGGTGTCAGTCTCTGGTGAAGACAAATTCCTGCCCACAGGTGAAATTCGATTCTGTGTGGGATAAGAGAGTGGGGGAGAGGGCAAGGTTGCTAATTTAAAACTGATCAGAAAGCAAGTTCCACGGTTACTTCCTGAGACCCACTCCCAGCTAAACAAAGTCCTGATTTTTGTTGCATTAGTCACGTGGATGCAGTGTGTGTGGGGGAGGCAGCACCCGGGACAGGCCTGCAGGGAGCAGGGCTTCTTCAGGGCACACCCTCCAGGACTAATCTCCAGTTTCCTGGGCTGCAGGGTAAATGAGGTCACCAGGCAGCTGGGGAGGGGTAGGAACCAAATGTTTGCAGAGTATCTGCTGTGTTCCTAGAACTGTGCTAGGCTAAGCAGGATACCAGGCAGGAATCATGCCTGTCATTACTACTGTGGGCAGGAATTCTTAGGATGTTAGTGCAGCAAGCAGCCCCAGAGGCCACTTTATTCAGGGTTTGCAAACTCATGGCTATAGGGACCAGGCAGGTGACATTCATGAGTACAGCCCATCATGAGGGGCATGAGGCCTGGCATGAGTGGGAAATCTTGGAGAATGGGAGAGAATAGACAATTCTCTACAGGTGACAATTGCCACGCTATATCTGCTATGTGGGAACATGGGCCCCAGGCTGCCACATCTGATTTTTCTGAGATAACCTAGAAATCTGGATTTTTAGGTGAATATCCCCAGTCTTCAAAAACAGATTGGGATTTCAAGAGAACACTCTGTAGGCTAAATCAACATGTCTGGAGGTTTGGTGATCTCATTTCACTTTGCCATTGGGGAGGTCACGTATCCAAGGTCACACAGCCAGAATGGGAACCAGCTCTTCTGCCTGCCAGGCATGTGATCCTGACTCTGGACCAACGAGTCCTTGTGTGGTTCTAGTACTTCGCAGCTCACGTAGCACTTTTGTACCCAGTGTCTCACTCTTCACCTCAGCCCCAGGAAAAGACAGAGTAAGGACAGTCACCTCCATCTTATAGATGAGGAAGAAGAGGCCCAGCAGAGCTGAGTGCCCACAGCTGGTAAAAAGACATCTCACCTAAAGTGCACAATGTGAGGGTGTTCAGCACACCCCCTGGGTGAAGGGCTCAACTACAACTTGAACTTCACCTTAGAATTGAAAACAATGTAACCTAAACATTTGTACCCTCATATTAAAAAAAAAAAAAAAAAAAAGACATCAGGCTCCCAGTGCAGAAGCTATTTTCCTGTCAAGGTTAAATCTTACAGTCTGGGTTTCAGCCCAAGTCTGGCCTTCCAGAACCTGGAGCCTATTGGGAGAGAAAGAATATGGTTAAGAAACGACTCAGATGAAACATGCTCTGTGGAGCACAAATGTGTGAGACAATGAGGGGGAAATAATGGCAGCAGCTGACTTGGGTCAGGCCAGGGCTAAATGCTTCACATGAATTGCCTCATTAAGTTTGCACAACCACCCTGTGAGAGGTCTTTTTATTTTTCTGATGAGGAAACTAAGGCCTAGAGAGGTTAAGAGACTCATACGATATTATATTATATTATATTATATTATATTATATTATATTATATTATATTATATTATACTATACTATACTATACTATACTATACTATACTATACTATACTATACTATACTATACTATACTATACTATACTATACGTACCCAAATGGCCTGGATCCAGAGAGCTCATGCTCTGGAAATATTACTGGGAAGTGGGCAGGTATTGGCACCTTTAGGGAGAATGCATAGGGGCCTCCTGGGGTACCCTGAATTCAGAGCATTCCAGGACAGTGCATCCCCATTAGCAGATGCTTGGAGTCAAGAATCTGTAGGTTGATTAACGATCAGCAAGGAACCCAGCCAACCAAGGATGGTGGAGCTGGAAGAGTGCTCTGAGACATGAGATCCCAGCCCTTCAGTGTCAGAGGACACTGATGTCCTGAGAGGGTTAGGCTGGCTCAAGACCACACAGCAACTGGGTAGAAGAACTATGGCCACAATCCAAATATCTCACCTCTCAACTACTTTTCCTGCTGCTCAGACAGTGCCAGTCTTCAAAACAGATTGTGTGTTTGAATTTTCCATTCAAAACAGATTGTGTGTTTGACTTTCCCAAGGTGGGACCCACGAGTGTCAGAATCCTGCCTCATTCACCTCTTTATTACTTTATGACAACCCCCCTCAAAATTTACTCTCATGTATCTGTGGATTGACTGGGCTCAGCTGGTGGCTCTTCTGTTCCACGTGGTGGTGGCTGGGGCTGCAGTCATCTGGGAGCTCAACTGGGCTGGAATAGCCAAGAGGGCACACTCACCGGGGGTTGATGTTGGCAGAAGGCTGGGGACTGAGCTGAAGTTGTCAAGCAGAGTGCCTACCTGTGGCCTGCCTGTGTGATGAGGGCTTCTCATAGCATGACAGTTGAGTTCCAAGAAAGGGCATCCCAAGAGTAAACATTCTAAGACACCCAGGTAAAAATTTCAAGGCCTCTTCTGACCTAGCCTCAGATGTTACACAACATTGTCTCTGCAGGATTTTGTTCAACAAAAACAAGTCACAAACCAACTAGATTCAAAGGAAGGGGACAATGCTAGGTGTAGATATTAGGAAGAATAATCCACCTTCGGAGGCCAGCTACTGTGCTATCATTCCAGACACCTCACTAGCCTCTCCATCCTAGTCTCAAGGACTCTCTTCTCCTCAATTTCCTCTCTGCTGATTTGGTGTAGTCATCTTAGGGACATATAGGGCACTAATGTCTAGGATAGTTCCTGACATACAGTAGGTACTACACTTAAAAATATTAACTGAAGGGAGAGAGGAAGGAGAAAAGAAAGGGATAAAGGAAGGAAAAAAGGGAGGGAGAGAGAAAAGCTTTCCTACAAAAGCCAGGTTATAATATTGCCTTCTCCCTGAATCTCTAACACATCAAACTCCTCCCCTCTTTAGGCCGTGGTCTTGGCTGTTCCCTTTGCTTTGAGTAGTTTTCTCACCCCTCCTCCCCATATTTTCCATGACTGGGTTCCTGTTGTTATCCAGGTCTCTGCTCCAAAGTCATCTTCTTAGACAGACCCTGTCTGGCCACCCAGTGTTACCACCACCACTGACTGCTCTCTTATAACCTGAGTTATTTACTTCAGAGCACTTACTACCATCTGATAATGCATTATCTCCTGCACTTACTTATGTAACTGCTCATTATCTGTCCTCCTAAACCAGAGTTTCTCAACCTCAGCACTGTTGACATTTTGGACTGGGTAATTCTTTACCGTGGGTAAAGGGCATTTTGTGTGTTACTGAATGTTTAGCAACATCTCTGGTCTCTACTTACTAGATGTCACTTAGCATCCTCTGCAGCACTATAATAGCCAAAAACATCTCTAGATGTTGTCAAACGTCCAGGGGGAGGCGGGTGCATGTGTGTACACGTGGGAAATCTGGCCTGGTTGAAAACCAGTATCCTAGACTATCAGTTCTTACACCGTGGCATGCATCAGAGACACTGGAAGGCTTGTTAAAACAGACTGCTGGCTGCTCCCCATGGTCTGACTCAGCTGGTCTGGGGTGGGGCCAAGAATCTGCATTTCTAATGAGTTCCCAGGTGACACTGGTCCTGCTGGCCCAGGGACCACACTTTGAGAACCTTTGGTCTGAAAACCCCACAAGAGAACCTATGTGCCTGGAACAGTGACTTCCTACTGTTGGCACTCATAAACACTTGCTAAACAAACCATTTTAAAATCTCAGCAGTCAGGAGGCCACTCCTGAGGCTCCATGAGAAATTATCTTGCAGAAGGGGGACATTTTTTGCATTCGGGAAGGGGATGATGTTTTAGAAGCTCTGCCCTCACTGCCCAGAGTGGAGACAGGGATATCTAACAGGGTTTCTGCAAGTTCATGTTTCAGCTGGCTTTGACCTTGGTGGGCTTGATGGTTTGACAACTTGTCTTAGATTTCTTATCTGGTTCTCTGCAACCCTTTTCTCTGTCATCAAAGGGTTATTTGCTGTGGGGAGAGCTGACATCAGGGTCACCATGAGGGGTACCCTCCCCCCAGTGGGGCCCTGATCCATTTGAGAACTGAGAACCCGCCTCTATTCTTTGCTGTCTTACAGCTGGAGATTCAGGCAGGGACTGCTGTCATTAGCTAATGTGGGTCCACTGGGGGTGAGGTGGCCTCATGCAGCCAGAATATTAATAAAGACAACCAAGCAGCCACTTTTGGATCTTTCTATGGTCCAGGCAGAGTCAAAGGAGAGCACGCATGACTTCTTTTGCACCTCGCCGTGGCTCTATGAGGAAGGTGCATGTTCTTTCCTTTTTATAGATGAGGAAACTGAGGCTCTGAGAGGCTCTGAAGGTGACTTCCCTTGCCTAATTTTGCATGAAGTGGGAGAAGAGGTGAAGCAGGGATAAAAACCTATGTCTTTTTGACTAAAACCTTATTCTCAACCTCTCCACCAGAGTCTCAGACCATTTGGGTAGATGTTTAAGACATGTCCTATGGGACGGAAGAAGGTTGGGTGGCAGTGTTGGCCTCTCTGAAGCTCCTAGATCCCACCAGACACCTTGGCATTGGCAGTTCTCTCTGACTGGAAGAATCTTCTCCCAGGGGTCTGCAGAGCCGGCCTCTTGCCCTCCTGTGGATCTTCCAGGCCTGCTCTGCTCTCTGCAGCACCGCCTCCTCTGACCACTCTGCACTTTGCTTCTGATATTTACTGTTCCTCCCTCCCCACTGGAATGCCAGCCCCATGGGGACAGGAAGTCTCAGCTTATTCTGTTTCCAGCTGTATCCCCAACACCCAGGACAGTTCCTAGTGGATATTAGGAACTCCTTGAGCATTCATTGAAGGAAAGAAGGGAGGGAAGGAGGAAAAGGGAATGAAAGAAGGAAATGGACATTCTCAGTTAACAATCAGCAAGTTTTTCTTACTGCAGGACTTCTCAAAGCCTTCATCATGTAATACATAGTGTGTGTGTACATATATTGTTTATTTTAAGAAAGATATAACTGTTGTCATTTCTTATACTTATTTGGTGGTAGGGCATTTCTTGGTAGAGCTGCAGTTAACCTTGACAGTCCCAAGGCACATTCTGCATAGCCCTGTGTTCTGGAGCTCTCTCCTGGCACCCCTGTCCTGCTTCTTGCATAAAGTACACCAGCAGATAACGGGGTGCATGGACACCTCCCTGCACAGCTGTCTGGCAGCTGTGTTGGAGATCTGCCTGTGTAACAACATCTGCCTGCTTGTGGAGATGCATGCTGCCTTTGAATAGACCGATTGTCAAAGGCAGAGAAAGGCCAGCTCACCTTTGAAAAGAGGCTGCTTTCCAGGCAAGATCAGGGTGGCCTGAACTTGGGACAAACAAAACAAGGCAGACAATAACTCCATTGGAAGCAAGCAGTTGGGGACCACATGGCTGTGAGAACTTGGCTTTAGAGCACTAGAAGGACAACAGGGAGACAGGTCACACAGGGACAACAGTTTCCATGTCATTTTATCTGCAATCGAGACAACAGCCCCAAGGCCTGAAGTCAAGGATCAGTTTCATTCATTAGGACTTCGAATTCCTGCTGACCACGGTGGACCAACCTTGGAGACTTTGTACTTTCCCTTACCTGCAAAGAGATACCACCACCTAAAGAGATATAATATCGAGATTGTATGCTTGGGACTCAACAAGCTGGTTCAAATCCTAGCTCAGGCAGTGACTGCTGAGTGACCTCAGCCAAGTCACTTTACCACTCAGAGCCTCCATCCCTCTTCCATAAAATGGAGCAATCACACCTGGCTCACTTTCTCCCTCCTATTCTTCCGGCAGTCAGTCAGATTCATTTATGCATTTGTTCCTTCTTTCATTAATTTGTTCACTTATTCATTCATTCATTCATTCATTTATTCATTCTTTCATTCATTTGTTCCTTCTACATATACCATTCTGTGCTCTTCTGACCCACGGACCTGGACTCCGACATCCTTCAGCATCCAGCCTCCCACATGTGTTCTGGAGTAAGGACCTCTACACTGGGCACATGGGGGTCGCTCTCCGGTGCTGCCAGGGTCCTGCTGCTTCCCACACAGTGATGTTATGGGCAATATTTTTCTATTTTAAATAACCTTTTGTTTCCCCAATTTCCAAAGAAAAAGGAAAACAGAAACCTCAAGGATGCGCTTCTAATACTTTGTAAATATCCTACCAGTTTACATATGTGTATATATGTATATGTATACATATACACAATATAATTTGTCTAGTTCTTACAATGTGCTGGGGTTTGCACTAAACAAATTCAATCCTTTAATTCATCCTTTAATCCTTCTGCTGGCCTTATGATGTATATACTATGATCACATCCCTTGTCTAGACTAGATCGGTTAAGAGCTTGCCTGAGGTCAAACAGCTGCAAAACCGTAGGCATTTCCATAGGCAGGGCCCAGGGCAGGTGGGTCAGAGGTGCTTGGTGGGGAGAGAAGGCAGGAAAAGTTGCATCTATGAGGTGACTTGGGGACAAAGTCTATTCAAAGCATGTAGAGAGGTTTGTGGGTAAGTACTGTTTCAGGCAAACGATGTGTGATCATTGCACAAAACAAAGAATAGCAAACAAACAGGAAAAAAGAGAGTAAAAATGAACTCCAGACCCACCTATCATCAGAGTTAAAATGTTGGTGAATTTTTCCACTCTAGTTCCATCTAGTTATAGAATCCATGCCTCTCATCTCAAGGCATCTCTCCTAGTAGGGCTTTCTAACAGGCTTTTTTCCCTTAATAAGATATGATCATTTCCCCATGCAGTTAAGTATTCTTTGGGAAAAAATTATTGTAAAAAATTTTATGATATTCTGACTAGGGTGATCATTTATCCCCAATAGATAAATTTATCCCCAGTTTTTGATAGTTTAGTTCTATCTATTCTTTGCCTGTTATGACACTAGAATGAACATTCTTGTAAATAAATCTTTTCTTGGCCAAGTGTGGGGCTCCCACCTGTAATTTCAGCACTTTGGGAGGCCAAGGTGGAAGGGTCACTTGAGACCAGGGTTCGAGGGTGCAGTGAGCTATGATGACACCACTGCACTACAGCTTGGGCAACGGAGTGAGTCCCCGATCTCTAAAAGTAAATAAATAATCATTTCCCACATCTTCAGTAATTTCCTAAGACAGGAATTATTCTGTCAAAGAATGTGCAAAATATTATGCATTTAATGCTTATTGCCAGGATAGGACAGAAGGGCAGATTTTTTGTTCAGACACCCAAACCCCTCACCTGCTGCCTGCTTTGCAGGGCTGGCAGTCAGTGTTTGGAGTTCCCGCTATCATCCCAGTAGCATTTGATGCAAGTAATTGTCCTGAGGTCTTTTTCTCCAAAATCTCAGCAGAATGTGGAAATTTGGTCTATATTATTGGACTCATTTTCATAGAAAGAGGAAAGTATTAGTAAGTGTAAGGAACCTCTGCATAGGTAACCGGCCATCACTCCCTGAACAGTGTGGTGAAGGAGTAAAATGCTGCCCAGGTTAGGAAACCCAGATTCTAATTCTTTTTTCTTTTTTTTGAGACAGAGCTATCGCCTTGGGTAGAGTGCTGTTGAGTCACAGCTCACAGCAACCTCCAACTCTTGGGCTCAAGCTTTGGTTTTTTCCTATATTTAGTAGAGAAACCAAGCTCTTGCCTTGGTTTTTTCCTATTTTTGTAGAGACTGGGCCTCACATTTTCTGCTCAGGTTGGTCTCGAACTCATGAGCTCAAGAAATCCACCCACCTTGGCCTCCCCCAGTGCTAGGATTTGAGGTGTGAGCCACTGCACCCGGCTCCAGATTCTAATTCTAATCTGCTGTGGGACCTTGTAAAAGTCACTCCAGCTGTTTCCTAATTGTCAAAATGAGGGGTTTGGACAAGACCACTGAGGAACCTTCCAGATCTATTAATAAAATGCTATGGTTCGCCCAGTCCCTTGCTTTGCAGATGTTTACTGACTAAGCTAATTAGAATGATTGTATTTAAAAATTTTGAAAGGCGAGGCCCACTGTGGAAAGTATCTTGGTTAAGGTCATATTGCAAATTAGCAGCAGTTGCAGGGCCAGAACCCAGGTATTTCATTTCTGAGGCCTCATAGTTTCTCCTGCCACATGGATTCTGTTGCGAATGTGCACACACCTCTCTGGAGGAGCGTGTCAGTGTACGTGATCCCATGTCTGTGTGTACACTGATCTGTGGGCCCACATTTCTGTGAGCGTACATGTATCTGTGTGTACACAGTTCTGTGCACACAGATCTTCGTGAGCGTGTGCGTGTTTGTGTAAATGTATGTACATACATGTTTCCTGCAGGTACACGTCTGTGTGTGCACATTTTCTACAGGTACACCTGTTTATTGTGTACGCGTGTCAGTGCATATGTAAACACCTAAGTGTGTCTATTTGTGTGCACTTCTGCCTGTGGTGTGCAGACACGTCTGTGTGTGCATATGTGCATTTGTGAGAGTCTTGTGCAGCATGAGGCATTGACTTCCAGGCAAGCCCGAGGTTTGGCTTTCCCCTCTGCATGGGGAGCCTCCTGGCTGCTTGGGGTGCCAATAAATGGTTCCTTTGATCACATGAGCATCAGGTAGTCCTTTAGTGACAGCTGAGTCCAAGGCTTTCACCTGGACAATGTGTCTCCCATTCTGAAAATGCTGCTTGGACAGCCTCTGGCAGAGAATGGGGACTTAACTAGGGCTGGCCTTGGAGCCACTAGTTCTTTCTCCCTTCAACCAGGCAGTCACCCTGCAAGTCACTTCACAAACACACGGGGTGCTTACCATAGGTTAAGCTTCACTGATGGGGTTCTGGAGAGATGGAGGTGGGCTAAGCAGGCATAGGGAAAGGGACCACGTCCAATGCCAGGGAAGAGGCCGCCCACAGTGAGTGTCCTCAAACATCATGGGGCTTTGAAGGATGCGAGAATGTAAGTCCGTAGGACCCACAGTGGGGTGGGACACATAGGGCAGAGCTACCTGGGTGGGCAGTGAGGGCAGGGAACGAGGCACAGACAGGGCCTGCAGTCTGTTTAGAGCAGGGAGAGGTGAGGGGGTTAGGACCATCCTGCCTGCCACTGTGCAGAATGAAGAAAAGGAGAGAAAGGAAGGAAGAGACCAACACTGCACTCCAACCCCACCTACCATCCAGAAATGAAGTTCAAAATACTGGTGGATTTTCTTCTCTGCATGTGTATGTCTATATTTTTGCTCATCAAATTGGGATCACACATCTAGGGCAACTTGCTTTGACATTCCTGCAACACAACGTGTCATGAACATTTTCCATGCCATAGTATAGCTCAGAGATCACGAGAACGAGCAGGGAAGTCCTGGATAAGTTGGACCCTACCACTCGTATCTGGTAACTCTTATCCTCTCTGAGCCTCACTTTCTGCAAGGAAAGAAAAGTGGGCAACTCCCCTTTGGGGCACTGAGGGCATTAAAGGGGCACACAGTGCCTGGCATACCTAAGGAGTCTACCTTCCCTCTGTCTCCTTGTTAAGGGCTGCATACTATTCCAGCCCTATTTGTTCAATAAATCCCTTATTGCTGGGCATTTAAGAAGTCCCCAACTTTCTGCTGCTATAGAAACATAACTGTTTGCTCTTATTATAGATAAAAGAGTGAGTGTCCCCTAAGTATGGGGGTCAGGGGCAGTCCAGGCTAAGGGAAACAGCAGGAAGCAACCACATGCTACAGGGGAATAGCTCCTGGTGGGGTGGAGTGAGACAGGGCTGAGCTCGAGAGACAGATAGGTCTTGCAGGGGGGACTGTGGACTCTTGGGGACAAGTCTGGCTGGGGATTAAGTAGAGTGAAATTGCCACTCTTTGCGGGACAGGCCAAAAAGTGGAGAGATGGGGAGGGAATGTGAGAACATTTGAGTGATGGAAAGGAGGAGGTGGTGGTGATAGGGAGAGGTTGCAACCCTGGTACTACTCTGAGAAGTGATCCCAGCTCTACTACTTAGTAGCTGTGTGACTCTGAGCAAGCTACTTAACCTCTCTGTGCCTTGGTTTTCTCATTTAGAAAATCAACTAATAATAGTACTTAACCTCTTGGGGCTGTTGTGACAGTAAATGAGCTAAAGTATGTTGTCCCTGGAAACTTGCCTGATCAATAGGAAGTACTGTATGTGTTAGCAATTATTAATGTTGTTATTATTATTCCATGATTCTGAACGGCAGGGTGAGAGGAGTGGCTACAAAGTGGTCTTGCTGAAACCAGGTTGAGCTGGCAGCGTAGAGTTGGGCCAGGTTGCCTAGATGTGGGGCTTTGGGTGCTGCTTCCCACCTGGCTTATTGTCCCCAGGTTCACGACCACCGTGGCAACATCCACTCCTGGAGGACGCCCCTCCCCCCAACACCGGGCTCTATTTCTCCTGATTTCTCCCCTTTTGGTCCTTTTAACCACTTTCCTTTCTAACACTTCCCTCTGCCCTTGCACCTCTCCTTTACCTGTCTTTCCCATAATGCTGAGCTTGGGGTGGGGCAGGTAGTCGGGGATTCGGCTGGAGGATTCGAGACAGCCAGCCAGAGGCAGATAGGATCTCCGGCCCTGGGAAAATTAGCCTCTTCTACTGTACCAGGCTGAAAGAGCGTCTATCTCCTTCACCTTAAATTATCCTGAAAAAGCTCCTTCTATTGCCTTAGCCTCAGGAGACACCAGGCTTCTGGAAGGAACTGAGATGGAAGTAACCTTGAAAATGATGCCTCCTACAGACTGAGAGCTTTCTGTCCATGACTTTCACTAGTTCCTCTTTCTCAGCTGCCAGACACCATTCACAGAGGGGGCACATTCGCAGAGGGGGTAATAACACACACTCATGGCAGGCCCAGTCAGGAAACCTCATGTGCTCCTCACCCTGTGTCCAAGTTAGTTAAAACTCCCTGGGCTGCGGACACAAGAGTCCAGCCCCCATCCAGCCCCACCCAGGCCCCGCTGGGCTTGGGGAGCTGAGATAGTGAGAGAAATTCGTGAGGGCTCAGCTGATAGGGCTGGAGGTGAGGTCGGCACCAGGACGCCCTGTGGAAGAAGTGAGTACTCAGGAGCCATTGGCAAGATGGCAGGGGGTTTGCTGCTGGTGTGGGAAGCAGGAAGGAGACCAGAGCCTCGGCTGACGATATTAATGTCCTGAACACTAGGCAGAGACGGGCTTGGGTGTGGGAGGCAGGAGGGGCCTGTGATCTTGAGACCAGATGGCCACATATCTGTAGTGACAACAGCATCAGTGACAATGAAAACTTGCTGAGTGCCTGCTCAAGCCAGGCATTGTACGTGGTTCTCTCTCAGTTTCCCCCTTTTCCTATGGACAGAGATTCTTGTCTCCATTTTCCAGATGAGAAAACAGGCTCAGAGAAGGGAAATGACTCGCCCAAGTCCACATAACTCATATGTAGCAGAGCCCCCAGCAAGCTTCTCACTGCAGGACTGATTCAGGATCCAGAAAAAGGCATACATTTCTAGTGGTTTCTAAACCTGCCCAACTATGGACTGTTTTTTAAAATATACATCCTCAGGCTCACTCAGAACTACAGACATTCTGGGGCTAAGGCTGTAACCCCAAAGCTTTCTCTTTTACTCAAGTAGCAGTCTAGACCACAGTAAGTGAGGACCCTGACAACTCTGAATTCCCCGAGTCTTACCAATTTTCTACAGAATTAGTTGAAATATACCTCCCACAGATTTGTAGGTGCTAAGCAAAGACTGAAAAGCTGTTGTTCTGATGAATGAACAAAGTCGTTGAGGACAACAGTAATTCCCATTGTATGTTCCACAAGATACAGTTGTTGCCCAAAGGGAAAAGAGTTCTATCGTTAAATAAATCCAGGCAAAAACTAGATTAAACAACTGGCAATCCAGCTTCTTTCCTGCAGGACTTGTCAGAGCCTTTAATATGCTAATGAACGTTGGGACTTTCTAGAGGGAGAAGCAGTTTGCAGTCTTTCCCAAAACACTGTGCTGAAGAAGTTCTTTTTTTGGACTATCATTTGGGGGCCCCTGTGGGAAACACTTGAGGAGTGGAAAGAGGACAGGATCTGGAGACAGAATACCTGGATTTGGAGCCCAGATCTGCCATTGAGCAGCTGGATAAGCCTCAGTTTGCTCACTTGTCAGAATTGTCATTACTGCTTTGCTTGCATTATTTTTGCCTATGATAAGTGTTACTTATGTGGTGTCATCGAGCAGAGGGCCTGGCACAAGGAGGTATCTTCTGTTGCATTAAATTCTGTTTTTGCCACAGAAACATCAAAGAATATGAATATTGTCCCTGGCAGTGACAGCCTACAGGTGTCACCCATACACTGAATCTACCAGGTATAGAAATCTGGTAACCTTGGGAACCTGATGGTGTGCTTGAGGACATCTCCTCCAGAGAGCTGACACGTCCCACCTACATCACTGGTTTCAGGAGCTTCAGGAGCAGTAAATGTCAGTGTCGAATGACGCAGCCAACAGGTGTATGAGTTCGGGGAGGGAGGGATGTCAGGTCAGCCAAGGACAGAAATTTTCATGGAACTTCTTTATCCAATAGCCATTGCTGTCTAATTATGCTGGTGACTATCTGACTCCCAACTTTAGAGACCCTTATGTTTGCATTACTAAAACTTTAAATGTCACTAGCTTTATGAATTCTAGCCTATGACTATAAGATATGAAAAAAATATTTTTTTTTGAGACAGAGTCCCACCCTATGCCCTGAGGAGAGTGCAATGGCATCATAGCTCACTGAAACCTCAGACTTGGGCTGTGGGCATCCTGTTGTCTCAGCCTCTGGAAGCCACTGGGATTACAGGTGCTGATCATCGCTCATGGCAACCTCAAATTCCTGGCTTTATGTAATCCTCCTGCCTCAGCCTCCCAAGTAGCTGGGACTACAGGTGTGTGCCACCACAGCCAGTTAATATTTTTTTAATACCTTGTAGAGATAGGGGCTTCAGACTGGTCTCAAACTCCTGGACTCAAGCAATCTTCTCATCTCCCAAAGTGGTGGAATTATAGAAATGAGCCATTGTGCCTGGCCTCAAAAAGAAAATTTTTTAGAGAATGCTGTATTTGACTATACTGAAGTTTTGCATCACATCAGCCATGGACATAGGGCTGGCTAAGGGGTGAGAGAGACTGTAGGGAGCCTGCACCTAGAACTACCCTTTTAAGGTCCATCTCTCCCTACTTCATGGCTTTCAAGTAGAGCTGGGAGGGGGTGACTGAGGAGCAGCTAGGGCCCTCCTCTCTGCTGAAACCAGGGCAGCCAAGCAGGGAAAAGAGACAGATGCAGATGGCCTTGGTCCCCAAAATTGACCTTTTAAAGCTATAAGGCAGTTTTTTCCCTTAAACTGAATTATGTTTTTGTCAGTTACAACCAAGACACTTGATTAGTAAGAGGAGTGTTTTTTTTTTCTTTGTTTTTGTTTTCTTTTCCTGCATGAAGTTCTTTCCTTCTTTTTTTTTTTGATTTATTTATTGTTGGGGGTTCATTGAGGGTACAAGAAACCAGGTTACACTGATTGCAGTTGTTAGGTAAAGTCCCTCTTTGTTTTGCCCCCAAAAGGTGTGGCACTCACCAAGAACCCACCCCCCTCGCTCCTTCCCTCTCTCTGCTCTTCCTTTCCCCCACCCCTCCCTCCTTTCTCTCTCTGCTCTCCCCTTCCCCCACCCCCACCATGTCACTAATTGTCATTAATTGTCCTCATATCAAAATTGAGTACACAGGATTCATGCTTCTCTATTCTCGTGATGCTTTACTAAGAATAATGTGCTCCACTTTCATCCAGGTAAATAGGAAGGCTGCAAAGTCTCCATTTTTTTAAATGGCTAAATAGTATTCCATGGTGTACATATACCACAGCTTATTAATCCACTCCTGACTTGGTGGGCATTTAGGCTGTTTCCACATTTTGGCGATTGTAAATTGAGCTGGGATAAACAGTAAGGAGGAGTGTTGGAGCCATTTCTTCATAGGCAATTATTCAACAAATGTTTATTGAGCACAAACTCTGTGCCAGGCCCTGCTGTGCACACTGAGAATACAACAGGAAGCAAGGCAGGTGTATCCCCTGTCCTCCTCAGCCTGTCTGAGGTATAGCCTCAATGGATGAACCAACTTAAAAATAACATCTTTAATTCCTGATTGTAAAATGCATACAAACTGTCATACAAATGGCAAAACATAACTATAGTCCAGAAAATAGCCGGAAGGGGAGAGAGAGAAGAGGGGAGGAGGGATATTGGAGGAGGAAGGGCATTTGGGGGGACCTCACCTAATGTGCATGATGCAATGGTACATTTCAATACTATTAAGAAATTGAGTATAATTGTGATGGACGTGTTACTTACTTCAATGTAAGAATTTCACATTGTATATTGAAGCAGTATCCTGAACCGCATAAAGGCATCAATGTACAAAGTTATAATTTAATAAAAATAAATAAAAATGAATACTAACTACTTGGAATATAAAACACAGAAGAAGGAAGGAAGACATATACCAAATCAGTAGAAAGAAGATTTAAAAATATATATATTCAGTCATCATCCTCTCATCTAGGGATAAATACTGTCGACACTTTCAGGTGTACAGTGATTTTCAAAACAAGTATGCTTTTAAAAATGAAATAAGATGGAATATATAATTTTACCTTGGATTCCCATAAAAAGCGTCATGTTGTTAAATATCCTTCAGAAGTGTTATTTTGAAAATAATGTGATTCAAAAATAACAAGTAGTGTTATTTTTTAGCAGATGGATAAACAGAGTTTCAAAAAGCTAATCTCCTATTGCAGGGCAGTCAGGCCATTTCTAGCATTATGCTATTATTAATAACAATGAAATAAACTCATTGTATAACAGAAGTTTGCCCTCATCAAGAGATTTGTTTTGTTTTTTTTTTTTTGAGATAGAGTCTTACTATGTCGCCCACTTAAGCCTCAAACTCTTGGGCTTAAGCGATTCTCTTGCTTCATCCGCCCAAGTAGCTGGGACGACAGGCACCTACCACAATGCCTGGCTATTTTTTTTTTGTTGCAGTTGTCATTGTTGGTTAGCAGCTCTGGCCGGGTTCAAACCCGCCAGCCCCATATATGTGGCTGGCACCCTAACCACTGATGTACAGGCGCCAAGCCAAGAGATTTCTTTAGATAAATCTCCAGTAGTGGCATCTAACTAGGTCAAAGGACACAAGCGTTTTTAATGGATGCATATAACAGCTTTGCCCTGCAGGGAAGCTGACAAGACAGGAGCAGGCCCCTTTCCAGTCACCATTCCTTCTTTGGAATTTAGCTAGGTCAGGATTGGGTAGGAACATGAGGCACTTTGCCTTGGGCACAAAATTAAAGGGAGTACCAGAAAACACCGTAATTAAGATAAATAGTATTTTAATGCAATGCTTTAAAAAAAAAAAAAAAAAAGAACAAAAAAACAAGATACGTGGATTGCTTGAGCTCAGGAGTTCGAGATCAGCCTGACCAAGAGTGAAACCCTGTCTCTACTAAAAATAGAAAAACTAGCAGGGCATAGTGGTGGACACCAGTAGTCCCAGCTACTTGGGAGACTGAAGCAAGAAGATCACTTGAGCCCAAGAGTTTGAGGTTGTTGTGAGCTATGACACCATGGCACTCTACCCAGGGCAACAGAGTGAGATTCTGTCTCAAAAATAAATGAATAAATAAAACATAAATAAATAAATAAAACCAAAGTTAATGTAAAAAAAATTCATGTGAATAAAATAACGTTTTATTTTACTTTTTTAATAGAGATAGAGTCTTACTTTATCTCCCTCGGTTGAGTGCCATGGTGTCACGCAGCTCACAGCAACCTCCAGCTCCTGGGCTTAGGCGATTCTCTTGCCTCAGCCTCCCGAGTAGCTGGGACTACAGGTGCCCGCCACAACGCCCGGCTATTTTTTTGTTGCAGTTTGGCCGGGGCCGGGTTTGAACCCACCGCCCTCAGTATATGGGGCCAGTGCCCTACCCACTGAGCCACAGGGGCCGCCCAATATCAACATTTTAAATAAAAACAAGATTTGATGGTGTCCAACACACTGCCATCTTGGAGGCTGAGGAAAAAAATGTGTTCTTGCACACATGATTTTATGTATTTTTCAAAAATATATTTTCCAGAATGTTAAAGTGGTTGAAAAAATATTAAAACATTAAAAAGCAGATGTATCAAAACTCACAATAGTATTACAAATTTAAATATTTGGAGAGTATGTTCAACCCCTTTTGGTAGTTTGGCATTCATTAAACATACTTCCAAAGTTTTCTCTCATTTATTGTAATTTATGATTCTCAACTGAAAACAAAATGGGCAAAGAAGTAGAGTCTGAATTTTGATTTTGATTTATGAGTTTCTTTCTATTAAAGCCAGGAAGGCAAAATTATAATTAATTCTGATTTTGCTATAAATAAAATATTTAAACTTAAAATAATGTCGTGGCTTTTAGTACTCCTGGTTTTTTTTTTTTTTTAATGTTTTCAAGATTATTTAACTACTTTAATGTTCTAGAAAAAAATTAACTTTTGAAAAAAGCTGAATAAGGCCATGTATAGAGAGGTACACGTTTCCTTTTGCTTTGGGATCCAATATGGCTTGGCACAGCCCTGAACTTTAGCCCATTTGCTGTTGGTGTGAAAATGACAATGGTTACATATTCTCTGCTTTATTCACTCCACTGTTCAATTTATGCATATATAATGCTCGGTCCTGGTGGGAGTATTGGGGGGGCAGAGAAAGCATAAAGAGGTGAGTACAACACAGACCCTGCTCTAGAAGAGACTGTCATTTAGAGGCGAGAACTGATTTGGGTATAAGAGAGCATCAGTGGGACTGCCATTTGTCAGCTCTTTGGCCTTGAACAAGCCTTAACCTTTCCAGGCTCAGTTTTTCCTCTTGTAAAACAGTGATTAAAAAAGCCTCCCTTGCAGGGTTGTTGTGAAGATGAAATAACACAAGTGAGGTGCTTAGTACACAGTGACTGTGCCTGTCATGACCATGATCATTATACATCAATTAATTCTGGCCATTCATTCTGCAAACAATTGTGGAATACCACCTATGTACCAGGCACCATAGTTGACTCTAATCGTGCCAACAAAATTTAACCTTTACCCTCAAAGAGCTTATAATTCAGTGGATAGCAGATACACAAATGAATAAGTCACCACATAATATAATAACTCCTTGACAAAAGATGGGTTTTGCAGGATGAATAGGAGTTTGTTAGGTAGACAAGAGGGTAGAGCAGGAACAGAGATAGCAGCAAGAAGAGCCTTGCAAACAATGTAAAGTCTGTGATGGCTCCAACTAGGGTGGGTGGAGGGGATTCAACAGGTCCCGCTTCACCCTTGGGAGAGACTCCTCAGAGATCCCAGTGTCTGGGGTGTGAATTCATCTCTCCCCATCTGCGTGGTCCATGGGTAGACTAAGATGCTGAGTGGGTAAGAGACTTGATCCAGATCACAGAACAAGGGATTCAAGGAAGGTCAAACTTCCTATCTGTTCTCTGGGAAAGCTGGAGAAGCCAGGGCATTTATTTTGTTTTCCCTTTTTAAAAATCCCATCTTTCATTGATTCTCTCTTTTTTCTGCACTGTGCACATGGACTGTCCCTGACATTTGGTGATAAATGTGCACAGAAGTAGTTACCTGTAAATCACATCGTGTCAACTTGGAACCTGTGTGAATTTGATGGATGTTACCCTTCCTGCTCCCCGCCTTCCCACCCCCCAACACCCTGTGAACCCCAGGAGGGTTCAGGGGTCCTATCCAGTTGTTTCCCCAACTTTGGAGTCTGTACGTGGCCTATAGTGTGTGCTGGACAAACACTTGCTGGATCCACATGACCCAGGTGATCTGATGACCCTTTCAGGGATGTTTTAGCCCAGGCTGGCTAAGTGGAGAGCCTGTCTCTTTTTCTCTGTATCTTCCCAGTTCCCCTTGTTCCCAGTGGGGCCTCCCAGCCTCCCAGTCTGGATGTTACTGAGCTATAAACAGACATTAAATGAATGAGCTTAGCCTTTAAACAATCCTTTGAAGAAGGATTGCAACGTGACTAATCACTCCCTAATTTATTGGTCTGTAAATTTGCATTTTCCTACAATATATTTTCTTCAAGTAGGGCCCTCCCACACCATGGACAAAAGCAAGTCAGCTGTGGTTGAGCTTCCCACTTAAAAGCTACAGATGCTTGTCTTTTCCAGCATTAGAGTCATTATATTGTTTTAACGTCTAGAATACGATTATATGCAGACAGGGGCCAGGAGAGGGAGTGGGGGTGCGGGCAGGGGCAAGAAGGAGGGGGCAGGGGCAGGGGAGAAGGCTGGGGCAGGGGGGAGGCAGGGAAGGAGTGGGGCAGGTGGCTTGGGTCCATCTTTGCCCCCAGCCTCTCTCTGAGCCCTCCTGGAGCCCTCTGAGCCCCAGTCCTTCTGTACCTGGAACCAACCTCTACTCCCCTCCTCTCTCTCTCTGGGCCTCCCCTCCCCCATCTCTTGGCCAGGGGACAGGCTCAGCTTGGGCAGGATTTATGAGGCTGGCCCCTGTGGAGAGGATCCGGGGATAAATCTCAGCTTATTTAGGAGCGTGATCTACATTTATTGCACTTAATGTGATCTTTAACGTGTCCAAAAGGGGCCCATAAATCCCAGCCTGGCAGCTCTGCCAGCAGGGCCCCTGGGCGGCCCCCTCCCCTCCCGGGGTGAGCTGGTATGAGTTCCTGGGTCTGTTGATCCCTCTTTCCCTGAGGCTCCTGCCCTGGCTCAAGCACCCCAGACTTGTGGCCTCCCTGAGCCAGGCTGAAGCCACACGGCTGAGGCCACACACCCCACCAGGCTCGGCTGAGACCTGGGGCACCTCACTGGGATAGAAATATAGTAGAACCTCTGTAAGTTGACCATCCGAGGGACTGTAACAAACTGGTCAACATAAGGAGCCAGGCCTACTGTACTGTTACGCACACGTGGTGCAGGTCCAGTCAATGAAAATGAGGTCAACTTAACGAAGTGGTCAATGCAGGGAGGTGGTTTACTATGAAATTGCTATTGTAGTTCATGCCTCTTTGACTAGATGATGTCCGTTTTTGAGCTAGATATGATTCGGGCCCAGAGAAGAGGGGTGAGCAGAGCAGAGCAGAAAGGTAGTGCATTGACCAGCACCCCGGGGTGTAAAGTGGAGGTGGGGGGAGGAAGGTCCTATGGACACTGTGATTACTACTGTTTTCATAAACATCAGCCCTCCAATGTGAATAGCCTTTCACATTTTCTAAAGCACTCACCCTTCCCACTTCCCAAAAGAAGAACTGATGGCTCCCTGAGGTCGCAACTCGCTCCAATGCACAAAGTTAATAAACAGCACACTGGGTTTGGGACTGGCTGCCTAGCTGGTCTGTCTTGTCACAAGATCACCCTCCCCAGATGTGTGTGTGTGTGTGTATGTACCCCTCAAGAGCTCATGTGCACGTGGGTGCTGCACAACATGTGTGTGTCCTCTGGAGTGTGCTCTGTGTGTGTGTGCACATGTGCGTGCACCTGCTGGGTCATTCCCAGCAGAGATTGTGCAGACACTCAAGGTCACCAATGCCCTTCTCAATCCTTTGTCTCTGTTTTTCTTCCAGCAAAGAGAAACCATGCCTTGCTGGTTTCAGACGGTATATTTGCTTGTGTGTCTCCTGGGGGTGTGATCATGCCTTTGGGGTGGTGTGGGAAAGGGAGGGAAGCCCAGTGAATCTGTTTTCTTGGGAATGCTAAAAGCAGCTTTAGGAACCGGCTCTCATATCAAAGATCATTCTCTTCTCTGGGTTAGAGATGATTATTCCAACCCCTATTTTAACATCAGCAGGCAGCACTCCCAGCTCCAAGAAAGCCCTGTGTACGCATCTGTCTGCACACAGGTGCATGTACTAATGAGACATGAGGCATAAAGCCCAGGACCCGGCAGGACTGATGTGAGTGAGCATCAGAACAGTTGCTTGGAGTGAAGGGTTATGTTTTCCTTGTGTGAATTTCTATAAATGGTATTGTGTCTGTCATAAAGGTCTGCTGCGGAGCATCATGTAATAATGCCAAGGACAGATTAATAACTAACATTCCATTGGATTTAATGAAAAGGTTACGCTTGTGTATATTATTTTATAATTATAACCCTATTCCATGTTCATTGCAGAAAATTTAGAAAATCAGGACAGCATAATTAAGAAAAAAACTGCCACTAAATTATTTGTAATTCTTCCACACAGAGATAACTAATTTTTAACTTTTCTGGGGTCTATCCTATGAGACATTATTTGGTGTGCATATAAATATTTCTTTAAAACTCAGATCATCTAGCGTGATGCCTGAGGCTCAGAAGGGTAAGGTGCCGGCCCCACCAGTCAGAGGTGGAGGGTTCAAACCCAGCCGTGGCCAAAAGCTGCAAAAACAAAAACAAAACAAAACAAAACAATAACAACAACAACAACTCAGATCATCTAAAGAATACTGTTTTTAAAACTCTTTTTTCCTTAATATATTGGAACTTTCTTGCCCGATGTTTGATAATCTCCTTCCCATGATTGTCAAAAGCACTTTGCTTCCTGGGCATAGACAAGCCATGATTTTCCTGCCCAAGGAGACATTCAGGTTGGTTGTTTTTTTCCCTCTTATGAAGAATCCTTGAGGCTGAACCTCAGTGAATCCCACGATGGGTTCCTTTGATTAAGTTCCTAGAAGTGGAGCGGCTGTCTCTGAGGTTGTACACATTTGAGGAATTTCCAGTAACCCTTGCTGAATTGCTCTCTCGAAAGCAGGATCTGTGATGAGAGGGTCCACTTAATATTGGGGAGTGTTTTGTTTATAAAGGAGGATTTGGGGAGTCAGCCCTTTGTCATCCTGTCTCTTCTGCTGTGGTGTGGGTGACAGAGGCAGGGACAGGGTGGTATTAAAATTCTGCCACTCTTAGTCCTGAGCTGAGGACTGATCTGGCTCTATGCCTCCTGGTCCTCTGTCCCTAACACCACGTCCACAATCCCTGTGCACAGGGCAGGAGCAGAGTAAACACCGCTGAAAGAACAAATATTTGTTGAATGGACCAGTGTTCGTTGAATGTTCAAAAGTTTGCTGATTGAACAAATGTTTGTTAAAAGAGCACTATTATTCTTGGAAACGCTGCTGCTGATTCACAAGCTATTTTGCCTTCCTGGACTAGAACATAAGCTTGCAGCCACCCCCAGAGCCCCAAGCCTTGCCTAGCCAGGCAGCTTCTGGAGGGTGGGCTGGGCATTTGTCATCTTGGTGGCTCCAGGGTGCAGCCCATTCCCTTCTTCCCACTGTGTTCGAGAAACATTGGTTAAATGAACAAATGGCTTGGGTTCAGATTCCCGCCAAACTGACCACTCGCTGTCAGTGTAGCAGAGGGCAAGTGGATGAACTTCTCTGAACCTCCACCTTCCAATAGCAAAGGGACAGGCCTCTCTGTGATCATCCATCTTTTTTCTTGAAAGTTTTTCTTCAAACAAATCCCACTCCAAGGTCCTGCCTCCCCTCCCTCGGTGGAACCTCTAGGGTTTCCGTGGTGGATAATTTCAGAATTCCCGGTTCTCCAGACCACCCCAAAGACACTGCGACTGGCCTCAGCACCAGCCAATCTGTCCCAGAAACCACAGGAAAGTGACTTTTAAATCCTGTGCGCCCGAGTCACTGTGGATTAGATAAAACACTGAATTCATATTAAATTTTCTCGATTATACAAGTCTGTGTTCTATCATGATGTAAGAGAAGATCATTAGTCTTAGAAAATACATTCTGAAGTATGAAGGTAAAGGGCCACAGGACACGGCCAACTTTCCAATTGTTCAAAAAAACGGCTGTGTCTGCACAGAATGATGAGGAAAATGTGGCGAAATGTTCAAAATGACAGACACAGATAAAGGATGTATAGGAGCTCTTGGTACTATTTTTGTAACTTTTCTGTAGGTTCAAATTATATCAAAATAAGAAGTTTTGAAAAGTAATCTTTTTCAAAGTACTTGACACACAAAAAAAATCTCCAAAATAAAATTTTCTCATTTAAAAAAGAATAGGAAAGAAAGAAAAGACCCCAAGGGCAGGAAAATGTTTATCTAAAGGCCTGGTCAGATCAGTTCTTAAGTCGTTCTCTTCTCTTCTCTTCTCTTTTCTTTTCTTTTCTTTTCTTTTCTTTTCTTTTCTTTTTTCTTTTCTTTTCTTTTTTCTTTTCTTTTCTTTCTTTCTTTTCCCTCCCTCCCTCCCTCCCTCCCTTCCTTCCTTCGTTCCTTCCTTCCCTCCCTCCCTTCCCTCCTTCCTTCCCTCCCTCCCTTCCCTCCTTCCTTCCCTCCCTCCCCCCTTCCTTTCTTCTTTCCTTCCCTCCTTCTCTCTCTTCCTTTCCTTCTGTCTTTCTTTTCTCTCTCTCACATTCCTCCTTCCCTTCTTTCTTTTTCAATGCATCACATTCAACTGAGTGGATTTTTTAAAAGGAGGGTTCTCTACCCTCCTTTTTATTATTATTATTATTATTATTATTATTATTATTATTTTGAGACAGGATCTCACTCTGTCACTTAGGTCAGAGTGCTGTGGCACCAATCCTAACTCATTGTAGCCTCAATTTCCTGGGCTCAGGTGATCCTCCCACCTTAGCCTCCCAAGAAATTTGGGACTACTGGCTTAGGCCACCATGCCCGACTAATATTTTTATTTTTTGTAGAGACAGGGTCTCACTGTGTTGTCCAGGCAGGTCTAGAAGGAACTCTCCTGGCCAGAGAATTTGGGGTACACCAAAGCTGGGGCTTGGATCTTTCTTTCAGAAGCTGAAATGGCCCCGGTTCTCAATGTGCTGGCAGGTTCCACTGGGGAGTCGTGCTGATGAATAAGAATCACAGGGCTGCTCCATTCTCCAACCTTGATTCCTGTGCCAGGGGAGGAGGAGGAGAAAGAGGAAGAGGAAGAGGAAGAGGGTGAAGGTCCAGAAGGTACAGGAAGGAGATGCTGGGGAGGAAGGAGGAGGGAGGAGGGGTGGTGGAGAAGAAGGGAGGGTTTGGGGAGCTGCAGCAGAGCTGGGTGACCACTCCATGGAGATATTGTTCAGAGGAGCCGGGAGATGCCTCTGAGGTCCCTTCCAGCCCTGATGTGCACATGTGTGCACGTGCTCACACACCCACACAATCAGCCACCACCCTGCCAGCTCCTGTGTGGAGAACGTGGCTCCTGACAGCTGACAAAAGTGGACAAAGGTGGGGTGGGGGTGCGCAAGGGCCGAGCAGGCCACCTGGCTGAGGGCCTCGTGAGACCCTGAGTCCCTGAAATCTAAGAAATGCCAAAAGCCATGTTTCCCTTAACTCGCAAGTCTGTAAAACACAACTGGAACTGTTACGAGCCTATTTATGGTCTTTATTTTCCCCACTTACTGTGAGTATTCACACATTTCACTGCAGAAATAGTGACGTTTGCTCATTGAGTGCCGCTCAGGCCCTGTGGAGTTATTATAAAACCTATGGTCTATATAGCGCATTCCCCTTCCAAAATCTGAAACATTTCTGAAGTCTGAAACTTATCTGGTCCCAAGCGTTCCAGATAAGAGACTGTAGACTTGTATGGATACATAAAAATCAAGAAATGTACAATCTGTGTGGATGGAAACAAGTGATAGCCCAGCAAGTTGAAATTTGCACAAGTGAATGAGGAAAGATGCTGTCAACTGTGTTTGTGAAATAATGGACCATAACACAGCCTGTCTCAAAACTTTCATAGTGACCCATGTACTAAGGTAATGTCGTAGTTTCCAAAAGAGGGTTGGGGAGAGCAAGCAGCAATGTGTTTGTGGTCACGTGTGTGTTTGATTGTATGTTTGTGCCTTGATTTGGGTGCCAGTGTCTAATGAAGTTAATCTCTGCAACCAGGCATCACGATGTTGACTTTAGATCATTCAGCAGATGGGGGTTCATTCATTTATTCATTCATTCATTCACTTTGGGGACATCCATATGGTTGAACAGAGCAAACGTCACCTTATACAGCAAATTGCAGGTAAGAACAGAGAGAGGGGTCAGCAGAGGAAGGTCTAGGATTAACCAGCAATCCCCACTCCCCACTCCCCAGGACACAGTGAGACCATGTTCTGGCCCAGGTCCCCTGCTTGATCCCCTCCTGACTCTGAGCCTCTGACCTGCCTTTTCTACTTGTTTCTTCCCAGCTGGACTGTGCTACACCACACCCACCTGGCACCGCCAAGGCCCACAGCTGATGATGCATCATCAGGGAACAGAGCTGATGCACCAGGAAGAGACGGAGTTGATGTGCCAGAGCGGGACAGAGCTCATGCATCAGGAAGAGATGGAGTTGATGCACCAGAGGGGGACAGAGCTGATGCACCAGGGGTAGAGTGCTCTTAGCCTCCCTTTCTGCACTTGTTCCAAGTTTAGCTCTTCCCAGCTTGCCCCCTGGAATATCCAGAATTCTCAGCTGCAGCGGAGAAACAGAGATTGACAGCTCCACTCTGGAGTTGGGACCCATGGCTGGAGTCCTCGCCCCAAGACTGACACCATGTCACCTTGGGGCAGTCCCTGCTCTGAGCCCCTTTCCTCAGCCACCTTGCATGCCTCTCAGGTTATTTTTCTCTAGAGATTATATGTAGAAGCAGGCTGTGATCAAGAAGTGTCATTCCCATGTGATGGCCATGGCTGTGCTTAGCTTGGATGGTCTCTGAACAGCATAGACGTAGTCAGGAACCCAAGCTTCCATCCCCTTGCACCCCTCCAGCCAACATCCCCTTCTCATCAACACTTTCCCCCTCTCTCAGGTCATTCTCATTGGCATATGCACAGGTGGTGATGTCCCCATATTTTAAAAAAGAAAACAAGACCCTCTCTTCTAAACACAATGTGGTATCCTGGGTTGAACCAGATCCTGAAACAGAAAAAGGACATTTGTGGAAAACTGGCTGACAGCGGAATAAAATCTGTAGTTTCATTGATAGTCTCACACCAATGTCACTGTCTTAGCTTTGACAAATGAACTGTGCTCATGGAAGATGTTAGAGTTTAGGAAAGAGGTGTGAAGATTATGTGGGAACTCTTCTGTAATGTCTTCGCAATTTTTCTGTAAGTCTAAAATTATTCCAAAATTTAAATGGTTATTTTTCAAAAGTCTTCTCTTAATTCCGCACCCCTCCCATTTTTTACTTCCTGTTCTATCATACTCCCCCAAAGAACTGTCACACTCATGGTCTCTGGCTTATCTCCTCTCAGTCTTTTTCAAGCTCAAACTAGTTGTGCTTTCACCACGACACGTTCCCCAAAACTGCTCCCATCAAAGTCTCCAATGGCCTCCACGTTGCTACATCTGACGGCCGATTCTTAGTCGTCCAGTCTCTTGGCCGCTCAACAGCATCGTTGATCAACTGCCTCCTCTTAAAACACTTCCTGGCCTTGGCTTTGAGGCTCTGCTGGCTCTGGGCTCACTTGTAGCTCCTTGAGTCTTCCTTTTTCACCTCTCCTGTTGCATTTTCCTTATCTCCCCCACCTCTAGATGAATGGCAGGACCCAGACCTAGTCTTTAGACAATCTGCGCTCACTCCTCAGATGACATCGCCATCCTACAGGCTGACAGCACCACAGATCCCTCTGCCTGTCATTTCAGCTCAGGTGTGCCCTGGGCTTCTCGCACTGAACAGGTCCAAAGCCTGAGCTTGGATCTGCACCATCTTTCCCATTGCAATAAATAGCAACTCTATCTTTCCAGTTGCTCTGGCCAAAAACCTTGAATTTGTCTTTGACCTCTATTTCTCACACATTCAGTCTATCAGCAAATTCAATACATTTAAAATCTGACCACTTCTCCCATCTCCACTGCGGCCATGCTGGCCAAGCCATTGCCTCCCACCTGGAGGAATGCCAGAGCCTACTCTGGGTCTCCCTCCTTCAGCTTTTTCTCAAAGCAGCAGCCAGAGGATCCTTACAGATACACCAGCTAAGGTCCTTGTCACCCCTCATGTCTTCCCATGCCATACTCATGAAGAGTCAAAGCCCTTTCAATGGCTGCCAAGGTGCCTCATGTCTTGACCTCAACTCCCCAGGGCTCTTCCCCTCACCTACTCTGCTCCAACCACACTGGCCTTCCAGCCTGCTGGGCATGTCCCTGCCTCAGGGCCTTTGCACGGCTTTTCCTTCTGCCCCTTCACTTTCTTCAAGTCTCTGTTTGAAGTCCCCCCCCTTATTGAGGCCTTGGCTGACCTCCTTCCATCAAATAGTAAAGCCCTCCTCCCTCCCCAGTTTAGACTTCTCTGTGACACTCAACCTGGGGCTCCCTGTGTCTGCTTGGTTTGTATGCTGTCCGTCTACCTGACCAGACATCAAATCCGGAAGACAGAAATCCTATTCTGATCCCTTCCAGATCACAAATGTCTGTGATAGGGTTGGTGGGGGTGGGGGTGGGGAGTTTGTTTTTTTTTTTTTTTTTTTTTAATCAACTTTAGTGACTTAAGCTGGAAAAAGAATCCCTTATTGGCTGGGTGCTGCCTGACCTTTCTCTGCCAGTTCCAGAAGGCCAGTTCCAGAAGGCCTTTTCCATGAGCGCCATTGCCTTTCTGTCTGGCCCGTGTGAATCCCCCTGCAGGTGTGCACATGGCCTGAGTGTATGTGCCCTGGGGCTCATGGAACACATACATGGTTGGCTGCAAGACCCACATGTCCCCAGGGCTGCGGGCTGAGACATTTTCCTTTCCTCCAAGCACCCCTGTCACCTTGCATGGTATAAGTGGCTGGAGGCCCACAGTGCAGCAGGCTAGGAGAAGGCTGCAACCTTTTCCCTTTTCCTCTCTCCCACCCACCTCAGCCTTCCCTCTGGCAAGCTGCAAACTCTGGCCTGGTTAAGGGGAGCAAGAGAGGAGCCTGAGTCCTGGCAAGGCTCTGGTCCCTCCAGCTAATGGTCTCATCCCCAGCCAAGGCCACCTGCCCATGTGTCCCCTCTCTGCCTGCTCCCACCTGCCTGCTTTCACCTAACCCTGCTGTTCCCTTTCTTCTTCTCTGCCTCTGCTTTTCTCTCCGCTCCGTCTCTCCTTCTTTATGTGCCTCTGTTTCCTGCTTCTTTCCTCACACATCTGGCCCCCACTCCCTCTGCCTCTGCCACCCACTCCCACCCCTGCCGCCCTTTTCTTCCCTCAGCCTCTCTCTCTGGTCCAGCTGTCAGCCTCTCTGCTTCTCCCTGGGCCCGGCCTGCCTTCACTGCCTCCCTGTCTCCCCACTGGCCTGTCCAGGTCTCTTCCTCGCCTGGCCTCGTCTGTCTCCCCGTCACCCTGTCTGTCTCTCCCTCTGCTTTCCGGGAAGGCAGCTGTGATTTACGAGCTGCGGACAGGGCCAGCTGCGGGTGCGGGAGGCCCTGATTACAGTTTCCCGGAGGAAGCTGCCTGCCCAGGGATGGCAGGGTGACAGCGTTTACACAGAGCAGCCTGGGCTCGCACGGCTGTCAGCCTGAGACGGATGGAGTGCCGGAGAAGGCCCATTACTTCATTCACACCTCTGCGGGCAAACAATAAAACACTTACACACGGCCTTGACATAGGGCGGGTGGGCCTCCCCCCCTGCCCAGAACATTCCCAGCCCGGCCCAAGGTCTGGGCCTCTCTGATGGAAAGAGTATGGGCAGGGGGTCGGGGAGGCCTCTGGGGAGGCCCACCAAGCCCAAGCCCCAGAGAAAGCCCCAGACCTGGCTCAGGCACTGTCAGCACTTCTTTCTCTCTGGGCCTCACTTTCCTCATCTGTGAAATGGGATGTAATGCTTACATAGGAGAAACGACGTGAAAAGCATATATACACCGTAGAGTGCCACACAAAGTCAGGTGTTGTTAACAATATCAGTCGAAAATAATATTCAGGTCATTATCCTGGGGGTGGAGAGGAAAATGTTCAGGATTCTAAACTTGGCCATTTGGAAGAAGGCATCCAAGGGCTGGGGTGGGATTCAGGCTACTTCATGGGCAGAAAACGATACAACTGGCAAAGTTACCTGCATTCTGCTGTTTTCTGGGGACTCCTTCACCCAGGCACCTAAATCTGGACTCTTCATTCACAAGGAGTATAAGTGACTCTTAACAGCCACTGTTGTGCAGTGTCACTCTCCCCACTCCATGCTGCCTGGGGAAAGCTGCCTCTTACCTAGGGCCTCAGCTTTGGGTTAAGGGAAAGCTACCCCAATGGCAGAGTTTCAGGCGCTGTCTGGGATATAGAGAAAGGATTAGAGAAACTGACTTGTAACTGATCTCGTGTTTCTAGAATACAAAACTAGAGTGGAACTATCAGTTATAGCACACTCACCTCATGCGGGACCTGCCACCACCATTTGTCACATCCCTTCCATGTACTGGGCACGAGCCACACACTCTTTCCACCCATTGCCTTATCAGAACCCTGCAAGGTGGGTGTGTATTGTAGTTCCCATCTCACAGCTGAGGAAACTGAGGCTCAGAGAGATTAAGCAGCTACCCCAAGATCACACAGCGTGTACATAGAGGAACCGAGATCGGAGTCCAACTTCGAAGCCTGTATTCCTCCCTCAGGCAAGGAAGAGCAATTAGTAGATAGACCCCGGAGCCAGGGTGCCTGGCTCCCAGCGCCGGCTTCACCACTCCACAGTGGGTAACATCCTCTCTTGGGCTCCCTTTCCTCATCCACACACCAGGGAGGATGATGGTGAGTGTCTGCCAGGATGGTGTTGAGGATGCACGCGTGTATAGTGCTGAGAACCACACTGGGTGCACAGAGTACGTGCATATCCAATAGATTTGAAGCCCAAAGTGTCCTTGCATGGGCCTCAGTTCAGCCCCTGCACCCTGCCCTCCCTTCTTCTCAGCCCCACAGTTTGTGTCTGGTGTTAACACTGGACATTTTAAGGGGCAAGGCAGGAGGCCCAGGCTGTAACATAAGGGCTGACTGACCACAGATAGACTTAACTCAGGGAATAAAAAGCCTGCCTAGCCTCCCTGGGGGAGGAGAGGTGGCAGAGATCAACAGATCAAAGTGTGAGTGAGTCCGTTTCTTTCATTACACTGAACCGACCAGTGGGTGTCATCACACACCCAGCCGGGCCCACAGTCAAGAGTGGAGAGACTTAGGTTTGAATTAGGCACTACCAGTCTCTGGGTTTGTAAACTGGCCAATTGTTCTCCCTTCTTGGAGCCTCAGTTTCCCCATCTGCAAAATGGGACTGATGCTGCCCACTGTGAAGAGTGGTGGTAAAGATTGAATGAGACAATGCGTATAGTGTGGCCATTATCTAACAAGTACTTATTGAGCACCTACTACATGTCAGGTGCTTTGCCAGACACTGGGGATATTGAATTAGACTGAGTGTCTGTTCTGAAGAAGCTCACACTGTGGGGGGATTCTAGGGTGTGAGAAGGGCTGTAGAGAATGATGAGGCATGGCCCTGGGGGTAGGGGAGGGCATCTGTGGCCAGGGTGATTAGGGGACCTCTCTGCCTGGGCGTTTCTCTTTTCCTACCTGAATTGTGAAGACCCCATCCACCCAGGGCCTGTGGTGGGTACAGACCCCTCCCCTGGTGCTGCTTTCTGGGGCTCTTTTGTCTTCATACCCATGGGTGTTCTGACTAGGCTTCTGCGCAAAGAGGCCCTGGGCAAGGCACCAGGATCTTCGAGGACCCAGCCTCTGCTGTCCCCTGCTCCTGCCCCAGCCCTGACAGCCTCAGGTTCCAGCCAGGACCCTGGCCACTATTGGCCACTGAGGGAAGGCTGCTGGAGGGGGTGTCCATGTGATCCCTCTGCCAGCTGGGGTCACAGGGCAGAGATCATATAGAGGGTACAGCAGACAGAGTTGCTGTGAGCCCAAGGTCAGTGGCCGTCATAAACAAACATGAAGGCCTCAACCTCCATGGCAACTGGGCAAGTCACCTGATGCCCTGGGTGAGGGTGGCAGGCACAGCCGGTGCCTGGGGGGTATGTCTCACCTTCAGCATGAGAACAGCGCAGCTGACCACCAGCACATCTACAGGACATGGTCCCCACCCTCTGGGATCCCCCATCCAAATGAAGCCCACTGAGGCTCAGAAATAACCCTTCAGCTATAGGAATTAAACTGTACCAGCCAGATCTCTCTGGACCCTGGGGCCAGGGCCAGTGCCAGGGCTGGGGCTGGAGCCATATCCATCTTGGTGTTCTATCCAGAGCTGAGGGCTTAAGGAACAGGTACCGAGCAGAGGGAAAGGGGGGAAATTCTTACCACCCTTAGGCTGAGTCAGAGGAGGCTTCCTACAGGAGGTGGTATTCTTAGAATAAAAGTTGGTCACGGCGAGTAATGTTTATTGAGAGTACTATGTGCCGGGCACTGTGCAGAGCCCCATGCAGGCTGCAGCTCATTTATTCCATGTAAGCTCATAGGGCAGGCCCTCCAGAGTGCTTGATTAAAGCTCAGGGAGGGAAAGACATTTATTCTGGATGAGGGAAGGAAGGGGATTTTAAACCCCAGCTTCTCAGTCCCTAGAGTCTGTGGGGTTAACTGTCACACCAAGTTTAAGCAGCAGCACAGGGGACAGAGGAGATGAGGCTCAAAGGCTGTCCTAACCGGAGGGGACCCTCCATTTACTCACATCACAGATGGGGAGAGATAGAGCCGCTCCACCCCCATGCACCTCTGTCCCATGAGCGCTCAGGGCAACCTGGGTCCCAGGAATGCATGGATGTGATTGGGGGGGGGGGGGGGGGCCGGGGCTGTCGCACCTGCTACCTCCTGGGCAATATGGGCTCCTCACACATAGCCTTGCAGAGGTACAGGGACCCATCACTCACCAAGGATCCATTCAGTGTGTCTTCGGGGAGCATATACTGTGCTGTCACAGTTGTACTAGACACAGGGCCAGAGGTGCAAGGGTGGGGGTTATAAGCACTGGGAAATACACAGCACAGGCCCCCCTTCAAGGCACCTCTTTGATTCTTAGACAGTGGAAATGTGCTCAGAAAGTTACACCAGAAGGTGGATCACAGATGCTGCAGGAGCGCAGAAAGGGCTGAGGGCTCAGTGACTGGAGGCTTTCTGGAAAGGGGAGGCTCGAAAAACACCTTGAAGTTTCTATCCTCTTCCCGCACACAGACACCTGGCCAGCCCTGACTGTCATTTGTGGGGGGCTCACACATGTGTGTTGGGTCTTCCTGGAATGCTTTTCCCTGGTCTACCTGGAAATACTGACCTCTCCTACAAGGGCACACTCTAGGGAAGCGTCCCCTTTTTATGACTGTCCCATCCATCCCCACTTCCTTTTGGCAGAACTGCTGGTTCCACCATCCGTGGCCCGACGACTACATCTTATAACCACTCCCCTGCCTCACTGATCATGCAGAAATGTGATCATTTGTTTATCTGTTTCTTCATGGGCACCGCACAGGTGAGGAGTCAAGAAATGATGACTGTAAGGTGCTTCCTTAGCACAGGGCTTGGCACATGACAGGGCTGCAGCCACACTGACCACTGGTGATGCTGCTGATGGCGCACACGGGGAAGGGGCAGACACACAGGGTGGTGCATCTAAGAGGCTCTGGAGATCTGCAGATATGGATGCCGGGTGGAGGAGCTGAGGCAGAGGAGGGAGGAGGGAGGTAGTACGATCCTTCACCGAGATGGATGGTTTCAGCAACAGCCCGGACAGGTAAACAGTGGGGCTGAGGCCAGACAGGGCCCCCCCAAACCCGCTGGGTCTGCACTGGTGACAACTTCTGTCAAGCTTGATGGGAGGCTGCTGGATGCCTCTGCCCCCTTGGCCCTCCTAGGTGGTGGGGCTTCACTCGAAGTTGGGGGGCCAGGAGCTACTCCATTGACCCCCCCATGAGAGCCTGGGGGGAGAGAGAGGGGCCTTTCTTTCTCTCCACCCCTATGAGAATTTAGGACACTGGTCCTGCCAGATGATCTGAGTTGGTCCCTGCCCCCACCCTCTAAATAGCTCTCCTTTACCAGTCTGCTTTATCTTCCCTTCTATTCTCCACCACTCCACACCCCCGCAGGGGTGGATCCTCCAAGCAAAGGCCCCATCATACCCTGTCTGTCCCATTCACTTGACACTTGCACTAGTGTTTGTACAACTGAAGCCCAATCTGCCTTCACTGGCTGTGTGGTCTGAGCCACTCTAACCTGTGGTCACTTTATCTACTTCATAGGGATATGGGATGGATATTCTTTAAGGCAAACTTTGATCCTGGATCTGCCACTTCCTGGCTTTGAACCTCAGCTTCTGCATCTGGCAAATGGGGATCACGGTGTTAGTGTGAGGACAAAGTGAGACATTTCTCTGAAGAGCTGGCCCAGGGCAGAGGTAGGTGCTTCACAGATGTTAGTAATTAGCTCTGTGCACAGGTGAGCACAGGGGTTCTCAGATGGCCCCAACACAGCCCCAGGGCAGGAGTTCAGGTGTGAAGGGTTCTGATCCAAGTTCTCTGAATTGACATAAAGGATTTGGGAAGGCGTCTGACACATTCTCCTAAAACCCTGCTGACCCAATGATCTGTTCACCTACATTTCCACCCCTCGTCATTGTTTTTACACACATTGAGTATCTTGTTTGCTCCATTTTTTTTTTATTTGTAGTTTATCTAATTGATTTAAAAACATTTTGGCTTAATTTGAGGGTGAATAAATAAGTTATCTCTTAGTTATGTTGCGTTTTAGTAGGAGGTATCCTTTTAAAATTTATTTAAATTACTTTGGACCTCTTCAAGGTCATCTTTCCAGTTTTTCAGAGTTTAAGATCTAGTCATCAAAATGTAATTGTAGTTAACTTTCGATGCCTTTGTTATTTAAGAAAAATTTTCAGTTTCATTATCAGTGAAATGAGATGTAAAGCCACCCCAAAGTGGGAGCTACGTAACAGGCAAGGGGTTTGAACTATTCAGGCATTTGCTCTGAGGATAGAGGTTGCCCTCTGATCTGGGGGCCCTGCTCCTCCCTGAAGGAGCCACCAGGACATTCCCAGGGAGAATCAAGACTGGGGACCCGGGGAAGACCTGCTTGCTATCTCCCAACTATTCCCTCAGTCCTCATGGGGGAGGGCAAGTAAGAATTGATGGTGAAGACCATGGTCGCGTGAGTGGGGACAGAGAAGACCACTGAGCAGAAGGGAAGCAGCATCCCTTCATCTTATCCCTTCATCCAGTCACCCACCAGTCAAATCCATTCACTTACACCCAGTCATCACTTCATTCCTTCATCCATCCATCCACCCACCCATCCATCCAGTCACCCATCCATCCATCCACCAAGCACCCATCCATCCATCTATCCATCCATCCATCCACCCAGTCATCCATCCATCCATCCATCCCTCTACCCAGACACCCACCCATCCATCCACCAATCACCCATCCATCTATCCATCCATCCATCCATCCATCCATCCCTCTATCCAGACACCCACCCATCCATCCACCAATCACCCATCCATCCATCTATCCATCCATCTATCCATCCATCCATCCATCCATCCACCCAGTCATCCATCCATTCATCCATCCATCCCTCTACCCAGACACCCACCCATCCATCCACTAATCACCTATCCATCCACTAATCACCCATCCATCTATCCATCCATCCATCCATCTATTCATCCATCCACCCAATCATCCATCCATCCATCCATCCATCCCTCTACCCAGACACCCACCCATCCATCCACCAATCACCCATTCATCCATCTATCCATCCATCCAGCCATCCATCCATCCATCCATCCACCCAGTCATCCATCCATCCATCCATCCACCCAGTCATCCATCCATCCATCCATCTATCCATCAATCCATTCATTCATCTATCCAGTGAATACATTTTTAAAAAGAGGAAAATAGAAGTAGCAGCAAGAGCCCTGGGATAGGAAAGAACAGGGAGTCCGAGGATTTGAAAGAGAAATCAGTTGGCTGAAGGTGTGGAGTACCCAGTAAAGTGGAGGGAGCTATTTGAGCACCTGGGCAGGGCCAGGAATCTTGGGCCTTATGAGGACAGTAAGATCTGCATCTGGGGCCTGAGGCCAAGCCAGTAGTGGGCAGAGGAGCCAAGGAAGACAGAGGCCACAGGAAACCCAGGACCTGAGGCCACTCTGCTATATCCCTGATGCTGCCACCAGTGACCCAGAAGCCTTGGCAGAGGCAGGAGCTGGCCCTGGACAAAGAGCACTGGTTTTGGAAGCAGCAGAGCTGGGTCTGGGTTGGGCTCTGCTTCTCGTTGCCTGTGTGATTTCCCCAGACCTCAGTGTCCTCACTGCAAAAGGGACATGACCTTTCTATCTCCTGGGTGGCTGAGAAGAGCAAATGAAATGATAGTTATGAGGAGCACAGGTGAGGTGCATGTGTGAAGAGCAGAGGTGAGGAGCACAGGTGAGGTAGGTGCACAGGTTAGGGGCACAGGTGAGGAGCACAGGTGAGGGGCACAGGTGAGGGGCACAGGTGAGGAGCACAGGTGAGGTAGGTGCACAGGTGAGGGGCACAGGTGAGGTGCACAGGTGAGGTGCACAGGTGAGGTAGGTGCACAGGTGAGGAGCACAGGTGAGGGGCACAGGTGAGGAGCACACAGGTAAGGAGCACAGGTGAGGTACACAGGTGAGGTGCACAGTGAAGAGCGCAGGTGAAGAACACAGATGAGAGGCACAGGTGAGCTTATGGGAAGCCAAAGAAATCCAAATGGGCCTGAAGTAGCAGAAGCAGGGAAGGGCAGAGAGCATGGCTGACTTGCTCAAGTGGCCCAGCAGGAATTGGGGAATTGGCCCAGGCGCTTGGGCTGCCTGGGGGCTCCAGCTGTGGGGTCAGAGCTTCTGGTAGCAAGAGAGGAAGAGCAATTATATCCGAAAAGGGGAATGCTATACTCAAGCCCACCTGCCCAGGGAAATGAGCAGGGCATTTCACAACAGGGGGCTTCAAGAAAAGTTTACACCCACCCTACTACTCCCATAGTGGGGAACAGGGGGGAACCACCTCCCTGGCACCCTATTTGTCAGGGGAGGGATAAGGCAAGGTGACCAGAACGATAGTATGAGCTTCAGATATGGTAACCTCACTGCCAGATGAGGATGGTTGGGTGGCTGGGAGTAAAGTAGAAAACATCCTTCTCACCCTGCTGTCCTCGCTGTGTTCCAGAAAAGTATTTAAGGCTGATGTAAAGTACCTGGCACACAAAGTGTATTCATTATCCAAAAACGTTCTCCAGCGGCCCCTGAGTGACCAGCGCTGTGTTCTCCCAAACCTTGGCCCAGCAGATACCCCATTGCCTCCTCCCCCAGGATCCAGTGGGCTTTGAGGAGAGGAAGGGTGGTGACTCCAGGGACCCTGCCAGCTGCTCCCGGGACAATCTCTCAGAGACACAAGCTGGGCTGTGATGCAGGAAAGTGGGCGCTGGATTAGGGAGCATCCTGGGACCTGCCGTGACTGTTTATTCCCATCTAGCCACGGCTTTAACAAATAGTCACTGGGCACAAGTTCTGGCTTCTCTAAGTTTTGGGGCCTCAGTGGGGGGCCCTCAGGCCTTTGACTGGCCTGAACTACCTGGCTTACTGAGCCCAGGCCTAGGGAGTGAGAGGTGGGTGCAGGGGGGAGGTGTTGTTCCAGACAGATAGACAGACAAACAGACGGAGCCGAGACAGCCCCCGAGCTTAGTCACCATTTCAACTTTTCACATCTGAACCCAAGACAGCAAATGTCAAACGCAGGCCCTGCTCGGACTCCCACACCCTCCCTCCCTTCTGCGGGCCCCTCTCCACCCCCCACCTCTGCCTGGAGTTTATGGATGGCTCCCAACCTCGCCCTGACACTGTGGGATCCTCACTTCCTGTGTTTATCTTGGAGAGGGACGGGGCTCTCTCTTCTCACCCCCACCCCCCCGCCGGCCGACAGGGCCAGTCCACAAAGGTTACGGTGTGCGCTCCTTGGGGCACCATGTATTTGCGTGCATGTGTATGTGTGTGTGTGTGTGTGTGTGTGTGTGTGTGTGCAGAGGGGATAGCACACAAGCTGTTGAGCATCCACCAGGTGCGCCCTCAGCACCAGCCTCTGCACCTCACGGCACCCCATAGAGAGATGAGGTTTTGCTGGGGGAGAGATGAGGTTCAGCAAAGCGGGGTCACCAACGAAGACCGGGTGGCTGACCAGGTGGAGTGGGGTCTTGAACCCAGGCATTTCTTTTTGTCTCTTAATAGCTGTGTTATTTTATCCCAATTAGAAAAATAAAAAAGTATAATGGAGAAAATGAAAATCACCCATAACCACACCAGAGATAACCATGCTTCAAATTTTCGTATCTACATTCCCAGACTTTCCTCATGCACATATAGACACGCACGTAACTTGTTTAATTAAAAAAGTGGAATTATACACACCCCTTCCTTCCTCCTTCCTTCTTTTCTTTTTCACTTTTTATTATAGGAAAACTCAACATACGCAAAAGTTGAGATAATAGCATAAAGAATCCCCGACACACATTTTAAAGAAATTCTTCTCTCATGTCGTTTGTGTCAAAAAATTAAAGACTCACGGAGGTGTCACTTTGTGCCCACACAAGCTGCTTGTCATTTGTTGGGTATATACGGATCTGGCACACCATGGAGGCCTGAGACGTGGCTTGTGACGAGTCTGGTTGGGGACATGAGGGCTCTGTGGCTCTTTCTGTCCTTTCGACCCTCGCCGCCGCTGCCCCCCCCCCCCCAAAAAAAAAAAAAAACTCCACCCGCTGGTTTTAAACACTCCCAGACCCAGGCCCCAGGCAGGGGCTGTGCACAGAGTTTGCCATGGTCAGTCTGGGGAACAGGTTGTCAGAAGTCACTGTCCTCACTTCTGATTCCTTCCTGAGGATGCATCCTCCCATCCCCCAAAGGAGAAAGACCTAGATCCAGGGTGCAGGGGCTATGAAAGATCCTGTTCCCAGCGCTAAGCTGCACCCTCCCGACCAAGGTCTACAGTTACCCACCTCCACGTGCCACATGTAGCACAGGAGGTCTATGCCCCTCCCCCTTGAAAAACTGGGGGTCACTCTGCAGACCTGGAGAGGCCAGAGGGGTTTGGTGTGGAGTTGAGGGGCTGTGCCTCAATCTCCCCTCAATCTCCCCGTTCCCCACAACCAGTTCTGCCTTCCCTCCCTCTGAAACGAATTCCTCTCTTCCCAGCTAGGAGGGAACTCTGCTCAGGGAGTGAGCAGACAGACAAATCCACCCTTACAAGTTACTGCCTGATGACAAGTTCAATTTCCCCCACCTTGGTGCACACGCACGAAGCATCCAAGGGTCCCAAAGGTGAACAAGGGCCCTGGGGCCTCAGGCAGCAGAAGGAGGCATTGGGGACACAGCAGACCGTGTCAGGAGGCTGTCCCTGAGATGCAGCAGTGATTGCTCTCAGCCTGTCTTCTCACCTATGAAATGGGGATAATACTTGACCCTGCTTCATTGGCAGCTGTGAGGATTAAATAAGGTCATATGTGAAAAGTGCTTTGCTCATGGTAAGAGCTGAAGGTCATTTGCTATTATCAAAGGTGCAGATGCCTAAACCCATAGCAGTGAGGTGGTGGCAAGAGCTGGTCCCCTTTACCTAGACGGCACAAAGGCCATGTTCTTGTAGAGACTATACATAATTGCTAAGTCACTCAAAAAGTATAAATTATAATATTATAATTTAAATAATTTATGTAATTAATATTAGACTGATAATTTATTGAATCATTTATAATTGCTAAGTAAACAAATGATTATAAATTGTCCTGGATATATTGGGAAAACAAGCCTAGAGAGTGGATTGTGTTATCAGTCAGAGGCCTCTCCGAGGAGCTAACATTTAATCAGAATCCTGTTCCAGACAGAGTGGGCAGCACGTGCAAAGGCCCTGAAGTTTCAAGGAACAGAAAGGAGACCTGAGTGGCTGCAGCAGAGTGAGGGAGGCAGAGAGCAGCCAGAGACAGTGCTAACGTGGCCCATGGGGGACCTTTGCTCCTATCCTGTCTGACTTCAGGCTTGGCAAAGTCATCTTCCTGGCACGAGTCTACTCACCCCCAGTACAGGGCTCTCTGTTTCCTTTTTCCTCCCCCAGTACTTTATCTGAGGCCTAGCACCCAGGGCCGATCAAAGCCCAGGCCCATGGGTGGGCAGGAACCTTCTGCTTCTTCAGACTCTCCAGCCCTGACTTCACCTTGACCAGAATGTGCAGTGGGCCCAGGGCCAGGGCTGGGGGAGGCTAGCTTCTCCCCGGCTTTCATCTGCAGGCAAGATCTCTTTCATCATAGCTGTTTTCAGACCATGTGCTAGGCTGTGGACAGTGAATGAAAGTTCAGGGGCGCACTGCCATAAATCTGCATGGAACGAAAGAAGGGTCCAAGCAGCAGGGTGTCCGACACCCCCTAGGACCTCCCCTTCCCCTTGTCCAGCTGAAGACTCCTTGGGACCTGATGTCAGGGGACAGGCTAAACTGAAGAACCAGGGAGGGTGGCACACAGATCAGAGCTGGAAGGGTGTCCGGAAATATCAAACCCAGCCTGGAGGAGCAGGGATTCACTCAGCAGGCACATTCGGCCAGCACCAGACCAGTGCCCAGGGCTTCTGACTCAGTCCTGGGGGAGACAGAGGGCTTGTCGAATGCTGGACGCTGGAACAAAGAAGCACAATCACTTCGAGAGACACCCAGATGTGGGGTGGCCTCTTGAGCACGCCAGAGTCAGGAACCCCAGAACAGCTGGGTGACCTCAGGCAAGTCCACACCTCTCTGAGCCTCTGGTCTTTCTCCTCTGTAAAATGTTTCTGTCTGTGACCTTGGGAAGTTCTGAACTCACATAAAGCTTCTTCTGTGTGGCTCTGGGAGCTTCTATACCTGTGCAAGTCTCTTAATCCTGTTTTAAAGTTATTGGTTATTTTTTAATCAGGAAAGCACATCCTCTTTCTGTCTAGCCTGGGTTAGCGGTGGAGGACTAGGACTCAGACCATTTAGGTCTGGGAATCATGCAACCTATTTAGCAAACAGTTCATGGCTAATGCTGCATCTGGTATCCTCCTGCCTGCCTCCATGGACATGCAGCTCACTACTGAGGTGGAACAGGCTGCCCTATTCCATAGGGGAATAGCACTCATTTGTTATAAAGTTCCTTACAAGGCTCCGCTCCCGTAGCTCAGTGAGTAGGGCGCCGGCCATATACACTGAGGCTGGCAGGTTCAAGCCTGACCCAGGCCTGCTAAACAACTACAACCAAAAAAATAGCCGGGCATTGTAGCAGGCACCTGTAATCCCAGTTACTTGGGAGGCTTAGGCAAGAGAATCGCTTAAGCCCAAGAATTTGAGGTTGCTGTGAGCTGTGATGCCATAGCACGCTACTGAGGGTGACATAGTGAGACTCTGCCTCAAAAAATAAAATAATAAAATAAAAAATAAAGTTCCTTACATGGAGTGGAAGTTTGCTCCCCCTCCTAATGCTACTGGACCTGGGATATTACTCCCCCATTTCCATGCTGATCCTTCCAGAATCCTTTGGCCCTGAGTATGCTTCTCTACCAGATCCAAGAAGCCAGGCTGACCCTGGTTTCTGGGGTCTTTCTCATCTCTTTTCTACATTTTTTACTATATGCTGCTTCTTATGTTTTTCAAGTCTATGTTAAATTATGTTATCTCTGATAACCAAACAATACAGAATGTAAGAAGAAGTGAAAGTCTCCCTGTCCTGTCCTTTACATCCAGACACTGTCCTACTCGAGGCCAGGAGAACATTCCTCCCGGCTTTTCTGTCTTTGGTTCTTATATACATCAGCACAGAGCAGCAGAGAGAACTCAGGTGGCACCAGGGAGGGGTTGAGAACATAGGCTTCAGAACCTACTTGCAGCCTCCACTTGGATCCTACCCCTTCACTTTAGTTTGCTCATCTGTAAAATGGGGTGATTACAGTCCCTACCATACGGGGTCCTTACGAGGATGAAGTGAGTTAATGCACATGACATACTCAGATCCACACTGAACTCACGGGAGCCATCATGGTGGTTGTGTTTTATTTTCTTTAATTAAAAACAAATGGGAGTATACCTACATTTTTTTCCCTGCAACTTGAGTTTTCACCTCTCTTATGAGCACAGGTAGAGCTAGCTTGTCTTGTTAACAGCTGCAGAGCTGGGTGTGTGGCCACGTTCACAACTTAATCACTTGTAATATTAGCAAATGGCGCTTTTAGGAAAGACCCCAGGCTGAGGTCCTTAAGCAGCCTGATGCTGCTTTTGGTATCATTTTTACCCATGGGAATCCTTTGAGTCCCTCCTTGGTGATCCATCGTGGCCCTGAGTGAGCCAAGCCAGATCTGGGGAGTGGGAGCCAGGCTCTGACCAAGACAGCAGCTGGGTACAAGCAGGATCAGGCCCCAGGGAGACGGTGGGTACAGACAGTGCTTGTGTGGCCAGAACCCCTCAGAGAAGCATTGTGTGGGCCAGGCTAGTCAAGGAAGGCTCCCTGGAGGAGGCAGGGTCTGAGTGGGGCATCTTGGAGTAGGAGGGAGTTGAACAGACAGAGAAAGGTTAGGGGAGGTGCACCCATGGCAGAGACAAGCCTGCTTGGGCCAGTGAGGATTTTAGGGTGTTTAGAACCAAAAGGCCACACATGGTTAAAAAAGAACCTTGAACACCAGGCTGCATGTGGGCTTGCCCTGCCCCAGTGGGGAGCTACAGAAGATTCTGGACAGGGAGGAAATCTCCATTCTGTGTGACCCTGAGAAAAGCGCTAAGCTTTTCTAGGCCTCAGCTGCCTGTGGATGCTGGAATCAACTTGGAGGGGGTTTCAGGGGGAGACTTAGGGGCTGGAATGTGGGATCAGGCCCTGCTTCCTCTAATCAGGGGGACCCAGAAGAGTGGGGACACTCCCAGATGTCACCCCCTGCCTTCAGATCCCTACTTCACAGAATTCAAACTGTTTCCTTTCCTTTTAACCTGCTGGCTTTCCAGAGAAATCTGATTTTGCAAACATGTTTTCTTAGCCAAGGGGAAGTGAGCGCTATGCAGACAACGAAGATGCCACATGTGATAAGGGCCTTTGGGCTGTCCGGCGTCTGGCCTGGATGGAAGAGAGGGACTGGCTGCCACTGGCTGACATAGGCATGGGCAAGAGACCAGCTGGGGCTGTCTGAGATGAACGAGGCCTTGGAAATTCTCTCACCCACTGATGGGGAGGCAGAGGCCCCAGCCAGGGAAGGGGCTTGCCCGGTCAGTGTGGGGGCCTGACCCTGCTGGTGCTGGGCCCCACACTCTGGCACAGTGGGCTGGGGTCTGACTCCCTTCCTCTCTGCAGCAGGCCAGGCCACTTGAGCTGGCACTTGAATTCAGAGCCTAGCCCTGGTGGGGATTTACAGAGGGAGGGAGGAGTTGGGCACTTGAGGTCAAGGAATGGGAGAGATGAGGGCAATGGGGCAAGGTTTGTCCTCTGCCCTCACCTTGGCAGACGAAGAAGAGCCTCAAGCTGTTGTCATGGTGACCAGGAAGACCCAGGGCTCAGGAAGGGCTGTTTTAGGGTTCAGGTGACAATTCCTAAAGTGAAGTTGGCCTAACCCCACCCCTCAACCACCTCACTGCAACAAACATGGCCCCTGAGAGGTCTGGGTGACCAGGATGGAGGGTGGCCACACCCAGTGCAGCTGTTTTGAGGGAGCACACAGGGCTGAGGCAGTGGTGGGCATCCCATGAAGAATCTGAGCAGACAGGTTTCTGGCCATGGGCTGAGCACCAGCCTGGGGGAGCCAGAACTCACTGGCCTTCTGGATAGGCAGAAGGAAGGGCCTCTGGAGGGGATAAAGGCTGGGAATCTTCCTTAGGTGGGTATTAATGTAAGTCTGACCTTGCTGTCACTTGCAGGCTGGTAAGACCCAGGGGCAATTAGGTTCTAGTGAATTAACTTCATTCTTTAGCAGGCCCGGGTGCTCCAGTTACCCAGAGTATGCAGGTGGGCCTCAGTTCAACATGAACAAGCCTCCTTGGCCCTCTGGGGTGCCTGGAACAGTGTCTGGGAGTTGTCACAGATAAAGAAACCAAAGCTCCTAGGCTGCCAGGAAAAGTGATGACCTCGTCAGGACTCTCCCTTCTTCAGCTTTCTCTACGAGCTATTAATTGTGGAATGTCTGGCATTGCAACGAACTAAAGGCAGAGGGCATTGCTGGGCTAGCTGTACTCCTGCGGCACCCACAGCTACACCAGGGAAGAGTGACAACTGCTTTTGAAGCCCTGCATCCTACCCGCATCAGGGGTAGTTGACTCCTGCTCAACTTTGGTAACCAGGGATATAGAATGTTTTCCCACATTATTTCATCTTCCTGAAGACTGTTCCACACCAGACCAGCTGCCTCCTTCCCCGTCTCTTTATTGGGCAGCCCGATGCCAAAGTTGGTTCAGCTAACATCTCCGGCCAGAGACCACCATAGTCAGAACGTCTTGGCCTGACAATGCCAGGCAAAAGGACAGAGGGTCCCAAAGACCCCACTTTTCTTTTCCTAGGCTTTCTAAACCCTTTGGTGCAAACTTTCTAAGCCTCAGTTTTCCCACCTGTAAAATGGGGTCACAGAGACAATGGCCTGTTTTCTTTCTCCAAGGTCAGACACTGGCACTGAGCAAACTTAAGAGACCCAGGTTCACTTGCTTCCTCTCTTATGGGCCCCTATCCACCTCCCCTGTGGGCTTCCTATTCAAGCCAGGGCCATCAACAGCCCATGGGACACCATGCTGCCCAGGGGTTAGGAGCACTCCGCATCCAAATCCTGGTGCCTCTACTTACCAGCTTACTTACCAGTGACCTTAGATAAGTCGCTTGGCCTCTCAATGCTCGGTTACCACATGTATAGAAGTAGTAGTACCTAGGACCTAGTATTTAGTTGGTGCACAATAAATGTCAGACCTGAGTGTAGCTGAGAAGTGCAGTCAGCATGGGGAATGGAAAGTGTTTCATCCCCAGGGAGGCCACATCATTCTCACTTTATTGGAATATAAGCGCTTTTAACAAGGCAGACAGCAGAAGTCAGGCAGCCCGCCAACAAGAGCCAAGAACCCACGTCCAGTTCTCCAAGCCTCCGGACATCAAACACCACACGCAAAAGGCTGAACATCAAAGAACAGACAGCAAGTCCAAACATTTCACTGTGCTCTTATCTTAATTAAAGCAAGTCATACGCGGAGTTTTTGATGACACAAGTTGAAAAGCCAGGGTCTGCTTTTATTAGCTTTTGCTGACACCCACAGAGAAGTTTGTGACTTGCCTAAGGTCACCCAGCACCCTGGGGCCAGAGTTGGGGCCCAAACCCAGACCTCAGATGCTGGAGCCAGAGCTCCTGCCACACACACCCATCCCACCCCAGGCCTGAGCTACAGGGATTTGGGGTTAGAGTTTCAGGGGAGATGTCTGAGTTCATTCATTCACCCATACATTTAATCACATCCATTGAAAACCATCTATCTTCCAGGCACCGTTCTAGGCTCCAGGGATACAGCAAGAACAAAACAATCAAGGGCGGTTGGGGAAGCAGATGCCAATAAATAATTACATAGATAACTACAGTTGTGCACCACATAACATGTTTTGGTCAATGATGGATTACATACACGATAGTGACTCTATAAGATTAGAGAGCAGATGAAAATTCCTAATGCTTAGTGACATGGTGGCTGTGATAACAAAACACATTACCTTTTTTATGTCTAAATACACAACGACTTCCCATTGTGTTACAGTTGCCTACAGAGGTTCAGTACAGTTGCATGCTGTACAGGTGAGTAGCCTGGGAGCAACAGACTCTACTCCATAGCCGAGGTGCATGGTAGGCTATGCTTCCGAGATCTGTGCAAGTACACTCTGTGATGTTTGAGCAATGACAAAATTGCCTGCAGACACGTTTCTCAGAACATATTCCCAACCTTAAGCAACACATGACTGTATTTCATTATAATTGGGGTAAATGCTATTTCTTCTTTGAATCTGGGCTCTGTGACTGCTTGGCCAATAGATTGCCCTGGAAATATTACTGTAAGACTTTCCGAGCCCAAGCCTATTCCCTTCTCTTGGGATGCTCCCTTTTGGAGCCCAGCCACCATGGTATGAGGAAGCCCAAGCTGCCCCATCGAGAGACCCACTTGGGGAAAAACTAATTCACTGGTCTTGTAAATGAACCTCCATGGAGGTGGAATCTTCAAACTCCAGTCAACCAGCTCTGGCTGGCACAATGTGAAGCAGAGCCAAACTGCAAATTCATGAACAAAGCAAAGGATTGTTGCTTTGAAGATACTAAATTGTGAGTGCTTTGTTACGTAGCAGGAGACAACCAGAATGCCACATTTTGCCCTCATGGGGCAGCATAGACCCAATTATTAGACCCATTTTACAGATGAAAAAACTGAGGCTCAGATAGCAAACTGACTGATTCAAGGTCACACAGCTAATGAGTGGCAAAGCAAGATTAAATGACTTCAAATTCTGTGTTTTTCTACCTCTACCTCCTTTCTGTCAGCTACCCAGCATGGCCGCCAGGAACATTTCAGTGAAAACCTTTCTCATTCAAAATCAAGAAACTCCAAAGGTGAGGTTTGGAGCATGGCAGAAGGTGACCAGGAAGACAGTTTCTGAGCAAGGGAGCATACAGCATTCTTAGATCCCTTCTGAGTATGCTGTGTAGACGGGTGTCTGCAGGTTGTTTTGTAAGGAGAGCCCATGCTGGCTTTTTGAGATGAGCAAACAAAGGCTCTTTTCCCTGGTGTTGTTCTGTGTCCCCATCTATAAAGGGCATAGGAAACCCACCCCATCCTGCTCGAGCTGGGGCTGCAGATGAGCAGGTCCCTGGTCAGGTGCGAGCATTCCATTCAGAAAGACATGAATAATAGCCGAGACTCCCAAGATGAGATTTCTTAATCCATGGTAGGCAGGCAGGGAGAAGGCAAAATCTTCTCCTGAAAGCTTTGTAAGCAAAACACCCTCCAAAGTGAGCTGCTCCTGAGGCTGGAGGCAGCCTGAGAGGGAGCCTGAGAGGGAGGCAGGGACTCTGGATTCTAGTCCCAGCTCTGCCCCTGACCTTGGGCAAATCACTGTCCCTCTTCAGTTCTCATGTGTATTATGAGAGGATGGTCCAGCTGGTCTGAAAGATCCTGACAGTGTCCAATAGGCAGGAATAGACCAGCCCAAAGAAACTGCCATGCTTCTTCCCCTGCCCCCACCCCAGGATCTCACAGAGTTCAGCAGTCAACAAGGAATCAGTTTGTAGAAGCAGTGATGTAGGTGAACTCTACCAGGCAAATTTCCCTCCTTCCCCTTCTCCACCTCTTCCTCCTCCTCCTTCTCCATTGTCATCATTATTATTTATTTGGCTTTCAAATGGGCCACCCGGAGCTCTTTATAAAGATAAAAGTATCATAACTCAAAGCCTCCATCAGCAACCCCTTCCCATCTGCGTGATGGAGAGTTGCACTTGGTTGCACACTTCGTTCCTTCCACCTCCGACTCTTACAAGGTCTTTTAATAAAACAAGAGCCTGAGCTTTCAATATTGAACTGGAGATCGCTGCACTGGGGCCAGAGCAGACGGTTGTGGCTGCTGCGCTACCAGCACCCACCCTGTGCCTGGCGCACATGAGGCACCTTACCCATATTGTCTCATCTGCTCTTCACAATAACTCGATGAAGTAGCAACGATCACGGCTACTTTTATTCGGACAAAGAAATGAAGGCCCAGAGGGGGAAAGGAACTTGTCCAGGGTTGCAGAGTCAGCCTTTGGGGTTCAGACCCAAGCAGAGCTGACTCCAGAGCCTCGATTCTGAATTGTTGGGCTATTTTGCTTTCCAGTAGCAGCAACAACAATTAACAACTATTAGCAACACCCCTCCTACCGCAGCCACTTCACTGGACACTTGACGAGCTAGGCTCGGGGCTCAGGGTGTGAGTTTTGTCCTAACTACTCCATGCTGTGGAGCAAATCAATCCAAAACTTAACTGGTTTAAAACAATGATAGTTATATCCGTTATATATTTTGCTCATGAACTGGTAGTTTGAGCTGGGGGCCAGCCAGGCACCGCCTCCAAAGCTGCTTCACGGGGCCTCTCTAGCACAGTGTCCTCAGGATCATCCATGTCTAACAAGGTAGTTGGAGGCTCCTAGAGGCCACAGCGGAAGCAGCAAGTTCCTGTCCTAACCTTGGAAGATGGGCAGTGTCACTCCTGCTCCATTCTGGTTGGTTACAAGGCTGGGCCATCCAAGGGGCAGGAGATTAAATTCCCACTTCGCCATAAGAGGAGCAGCAAAGGACATGTGGCCATCTTGAACCTACCATTCTTATGTTTGTTTGTTCTTTCTTTCTTTCTTTCTTTTTTTTTTTTACAGTCTCTGTCACCCAGGCTAGAGTGCCCTGGCGTCATTATAGCTCACAGCAACCTCAAACTCCTAAGCTCAAGCAATCATCCTGCCTCAGCCTCCTGAGTAGCTGGGACTACAGGAACCCACCACCACTCCCAGCTAATTTTCTATTTTTAGTAGAAATGGGGTCTCATTCTTGTTCAGGCTGGTCTTGAAACTCCTTAGCTCAAAGGATCCTCCCACCTCAGCCTCCCAGAGTACTAAGATTACAGGTGTGAGCCACCACACGGGGCCTCATGCTTATGTTTCCATTTCAGAATCTTTACAATAACCAACAAGATTAATTTAGTCACTCATGTTCACTGAGTACCTACTTTGTGCTACATGCTGTCGCAGGTCTCAGGAGACAGCAAAGAACACAGATTATATCCACTTTACAGATGGAGGCAATGGAGACTTACACAGGTCTAAATGCTGATGGAAGGGCCCAGCACTTTCCCTGTAGACCTCACGGGTCCTTTTCAATAAGCCCATGAGGCTGGTGCCGTGATTATCAAACTTGAAGAGGGGGCAGGAATCTCACCCTGGTCAGTGGGATTCTAGGGCCAGGTACTTGTTCACACCCCATCCTGCCTTGTCTAAGCATATTCTAAGTCTGTACTTTGTGGTAACACAAAGGCACGAGACAGGAGGGTTCCCCACAGGAGGGGCCAGGCTTACGGAAGAGAAGCCTGGATGCTGCTGTTCAGATGCCACCCCCCCTTCCTTGGAAACAAGGGAGGGAGGGGTGCCCGAGGGAGGGAAGCAGAGAGGGAAGGAGGATAATGGCCCAGCCTGAACCTGTCGCCGCAGCAACCGCAGGGGCTGTCTGGAGTCTGCTGCCTGCCAGGCCTTGGCCCCACAAAGCCTGAGAGGGAGGCAGAGGGGGTGGGTCCGGGAGGGCATAAATCAGAGAGTTCTATGCCCCTGACTCCGGGCAGACAATTTATGGGACTGCTCAGAGCCCAAAGGACCACAGGGGAGAAACGAGAGGGTCTCCCTGTTCCCACCGCCCCGGGGCCCCTGCTTGGACATTGCGAGAGCAGAGTGTGCAGGAAGAGGCGCCAGGGCCTGGGAGTCCCTCCCGGCCACCCTCAGCGCTGCTGGAGGCCCCTGCCCCCACCAGGCCTGAACGACCTCTCTGTGCCCACTAGCATGCCGCCCCCACACTGACATCAAGCGTTGCAAGAAAGCTGCTGGAAATGTACACTATTTTCTATCTTATTCTATTTTATTCCTTTTTAAAAATGCTGATCACAACCTACTGAATTAATGCCTTGACTCACAAATGGTTTCTGACCAGCAATTAGATAAACGCTGAGCCAAAGGAAGCCAGATGGGGAAACAGAGGCTCACTCTGCCCTTCCTCCACTCACACACTAGAACAGACTTTACGTGTGTCGGTCAGCTCCTCCAGCCTCCTCACAAGCACCTGGTTCTGCCTCAAGGCCCAAGCTCATTCCCCGCCAACCACTATAGCTATCCAAGATGGTAGTGAGCCACCCATCTCTGGAGTCATTCAAGCACAAGTTGAATGGCCACCTGCTGGGGAGCTTCAGGGGATCCCAGTATCCTTTACTGGGATACAGATGTTGAGCACCTGACCCATGTGGGGGCTGAGTCATGGACAGGACAGAAAAGAGGCAGCTTGCCAGCCAGGCCCACTAGGGCGGGCTCAGAACTTCAGGCTGGCCCAGGCGACAAGGTGGCAGGAATGTCATCAGAAGGTGAGTATGCCTGGTGGGCCTATCTGGGCAGGGAGCCCTGGCACTCAGCCCCTTCTCTCCTGGCCCCCCGTTGTGCTACCTTCTCAGACCTGCAGGAGACTGGTGCGCTGGCTGGTCCCCTGCTCCCTGAATAACATCCCGTGCCTCACATGCCCTGCCCCTCCCAGCTCTCCATGCCCTGCCCCTCCCAGCTCTCCATGCCCTGCCTCCATGCCCAGCTCTCCATGCCCTGCCTCCATGCCCCTCCCAGCTCTCCATGCCCTGCCCCTCCCAGCTCTCTGCCACCAGAAGCAAGTTCCTCTTAGCGGGTGGTGCTGAGATGCTGAGAACAGCTGATGACAGTATTCCAGCATGGCACAGAGGCCCAGGGCTCCGGGCTCAGATCAATGCCACTCACAGTGGGAAACACTTCATTCTCCCAGCCTGGCTCTCTAGTCCACAAAATGGGGCCACACTGTCTACCTTCCTGGTCTGTTTGGTTTTTAAACCGGTGCATCACAGATGTATAAAGATGTATCAACATTATTCCAATTAACTGGAGGACTGATGACTCTCCTTCATCATGAGGAACACTGTGACAGTTGTCTGGCCTCCTGTAGGAGTGAACGGTAGAGTTCTAAGCACAGAGGGCTTAAGCACCACACATTAGGGACCCTATTTCCTCTGCCAGGGAAAAGGCAGCCTTTAAACTTCATACCAGTCCCGTGAGGTGGATACAGTCAATATGGACACTTGACAGCATAGAAAAGCAAAGTTCAGAGCTAATGTCTTGTCCAAGGTCAAGGGGCTTATGAAAGGCAGAGATGGGGGAAGTCCAGATCCCCCCACCTGACCTGTGTACCCAGGGCCTCTCAAGGCTTTCCTGGGAACAGGAAGTGGTTATAGCTCTGGAAGCTGGAGGACAGCATCAGGGACAAAAACATGAGACAGGGGAAGCAAGACCAAGTCCTGCCAGACTCCTCTGTACGTCTTTCACTCACTTCATCTTCACAGTGGCCATCTGTCCACTCAGGGCCTCCGCACCAGCTCTTCCCGTGGCATGGAATGCTGTTCCACCAGATGTACAGATTTTGGATTATCTCAACATTGGGGTCTCATTCCAGATGCTCCTTCCTCAGAGAAGCCTGTTCTCACCATCTAGGCTAAACTAACACTACCCCCACATCCCCCAGGGAGCCTGGCCACCTGCCTGTCACTGTGTATCTCCTGCCTGCTCTGTTGGGCACTACACTGCCCTGTGGCTTGCTAACCAATCATCTGTCCCCCTGGGGCAGTGTCAGTCCCGTCAGATGGGGAGCCACACTCCATGTGCTTAGAATGGCGCCCAGTGCTGTACAGTGGGCACTTAATAAAGACAGTGTCTGGCAGCCACTGTTGGTGGCCCACCCACATGCCACGGCACCCCCTCCTGTGCACCCTGACTGCCAACACTTGCAGCTCCCAGCACCTCTGTTTCTGCCTTGGGGGATGATTTTCTAGCTGCTTGAGCCTGACCTGTCCAGAAGTGTCAGGGGTCAAGGCTGTCCCGGAGCCCCTTTAGCCATGGGCAGATGGAAACTGGTGGAGAAATATCCCAGCCCCTTTCCCTAGACTGGGGTAACCCTGACATGTGTTCTACCCTATCTCCCCAAGGTGTAGCCTGTACCCCAGATGGATCGAGCTCTTTTCCCACAGTGAAATCCACTGAGCACCCACACTGCTTTGTCTTTTTGGCTTTCTTCCCCCTTCTGTGTCAGTTTCCTAGGGCTACTATAGCAGACTACCACAAGCTGGGTGGCTTCAAACAACAAAAATATAGGCTGGGAGCGGTGGCTCACGCCCGTAATCCTAGCACTCTGGGAAGCCGAGTAGCGTGGATTGCTTGAGTTCACAGGTTCGAGACCAGCCTGAGCAAAAGTGAAACTGTGTCTCTAAAAATAGCCAGGTATTACAGCAGGTGCCTATAGTCCCAGCTACTTGGGAGGCTAAGGCAGGAGAATCACTTGAGCCCAAGAGTCTGAGGTTGCTGTGAGCTGTAATGTCACACCACTCTACCAAGGGCAACTAAGTAAGAATCTGTCTCAAAAAAATAAATAAGCAAAACAAAACAAAACAAAAATCCCAGAAATATATTCTTTCATAGTTCAGGATGCTCTGAGTTGAAAATCAAGATGTCTGGCTTGGTATTTCAGGGGCTAGGATGCCAGCCACAGACACCGGAGCTGGCAGGTTTGAATCCAGCCTGGGCCTGCCACACAATGACAACTGCAACCAAAAGATAGCTGGGCGTTGTGGTGGGTACTGGCAATCCTGCGCAGTCCTCGGCTTGTGCCAGCCTCACTCTATCCCGCCCATCATCACATGGTGGTCCCCATATGTGTCTCTGTGTCTCCTCATCTTAAAAGGACACCAGACCTTGGATCAGGGCTGACTCTAACTTCATATGACCCATCTTAATTTGACTACATCTGCAATGACCAATTTCCAAATGCAGACACATTCACAGGTATCGGGAGTTGGGACTCTCTGACTCAATCTCCCCTTCCCTGTGGTTATCACGCCTTCATCACCTTCCAAACTATTTCACTCAAATCCCTATCTCAGGTCTATTTGGGGGGAAGCCCAGTCTGAGACAAAATATCTATGGAACAAATTCACGAATGAATGAATGATAATTGAGAAGGAAGTTGAAATTCAGAGAAGTGACGGGCCTTGCTCAGGGCCTGAGGTTGACACAGGAGAGCATCAGAGCTGGGATTTTACCCCAGGTCCATCTGTTTCCAAAGCCCCCAAGAAGGGAGACTACAGAGATTTGTTTGCCAATGGCATGATTGCGTTAAAAGGTAGTGAGCTCCTCATTCCTGGGAGACTACAACCAGAGACGGATCAGAGGATCCCTGCACAAGGCTGAGAGTTAGTGTGGGTGACTTCAAAGGCCTAACTAGCCCTGACATCTGAGTCTACATTTTAAAAGCATGTGGTAAAAAATCCAGTCCTCAGGGTCAGTGAGCAAAATAACCTTCCATTGACCTCCCCAGAGCCTCGCAGCAAAGCCAAGTTTGTCCAGAATCAGCTTTTAATTTGATGTCTCTTCTCCTTTATTAAAGGGACACAAAAGAGAGAAAACCACTTGAATTGTTCCCCGGGCTGGTTGGCTATAAATGTCTTCATAGAAGGGCCCAGCCTAGGCCCTGGTGCCCAGCAATTACAGCTGCGTGAGACCCGCCCAGACAAGCAGCCCAGGGTACCTCTCTGGTCATCTCCCTGCCCAGGCAAGTCACAGCCAGCAAGAGGCTCTCTTGGCAACAAGACGCCACCCTGCCACTTGACAAGCACACCCAGCTGACTCTAGTTCCAGCCCAGGAGTCCCACAGCGTGCCCCATAGCCACGCCTCCCAATTTTCTTAAAGGATGCAGCAAGCCCAGCTGGGAGAGGGTGGACGAGGGACGGTCATCAGTGAGTTCTCTTGCACAAGTCCCCTCACTCCTTCAAGGAGGGAGTCCTAACAGAGCGGCAGTTACAAGCACAGATTCTGCCTCAAATCTTATCTTCTGATGTCCTAGCGTGAGGCTTGATGCAAGTTGGTACAGCTCCTGAGCTTGAGGATAACAGTACCTGCTTCATAAGGCTGTTGTAACTCTTAAAGTTAGAGTTGACCCATGACAGCCCTTAGCATGGTGCCTGCCACCTGGTAGTACCCAATAAAAGCCAGGTGTGGGACCTGTGGAGTGTTCACTGTGTGTGTGGCACCATGAAAGGGACTAATTATCTCATTTCATCTTCGTAAGCACCTTGTGAAGTAGATGTCATTATTGTACCCATTTTGCTGAGGCAAACACTGAGACTCTGAGCAATCAAATAGCCTCTGTGCAGTCTCAAAGGAAAAAGGGCTGGGATTTGAATCCTGGTTTCTCTGAGCCCAGGAGCTCTTATAGGGCTCTGGGCAGTCCCTGGATAGAAGAGGAAGGTCTGTGTCTGGCTCTGCCCCAGACATGTACATTCATTTATTCTTCCTGTCATTCATGTATTCGTTCAACAAATATGTACTGAGTGCCTAATATAAGCCAGGCATTGTGTCAGGCCCTGCAGATAGAGGCTAATAAGCGACAGGGACCATGCTTTCAGGGAACACACAGCTTACTGTTCCCTCTGGCTTCTGCCAGAAACTATAACTTTCAATCATAAAGGTTCTAGAATATACTAATGATATTTCCACAAATGTCTCCCTCCAGGAATGCTGCCCCCATCTCCTCCCTCAGACTGACAATCATAGTTAACAGTTTGTGATGCCAACTGTGTGCCAGGCGTGGTGCTGGGCGTCATTCTGGTGCCAGCCCATCAGTGCAGTGGGGTGGAGAAAGACCCTGGACTTTCTGACTTCCGAGGCACCTGGGAGAGATGCAGAAAATGCTGATTGAAGTCCTGCTCGTCTTCCTAGGGGCAGGGTCCATTACATCCTTGTAAAAGCCAACGAACCCTAACCCGCCAATGGATGACCTTGACCTCTCCAAACCATGACCTCAGCTTCTACTACTCACCCCCTTTCTTACTGGCCTCCAGCTACACTGGGCTCCTTGCTACTTCTAGGTTCACCAAGCACATCCCCTCCTCAGGACCTTTGCACACACCCTTGCTTCTGTCTAAAAGTCTCTTCTCCAAGATACCAACCCACCTGGCTTCTTCACCTTCCTTATGTTTCTGCTCAAATGTCACGTGATCATTCCGGCCTTCCATGTCTGCTTAAAATGACAATTCCACTCCCACCCTATACTCTCTGGCCCCTAATCCTGCCTTTTCATCCTTTATAGATATATGTACTATATCATCTGATACAGTAAATATTAAAATTACCTAATAGCTTTTGTCTCCCTATCATCACTCCTGCCTCCCAAGAATGTGAGCTCTAAGAAGTAAGAAATATTTCCTCTATTTGGTTCACTGACATATTCCCAGACCTTTTAATAGTAGGTGCTAAAAAAAAAATGTTTGTTGAATGAATGAGTCTCGGTACTTCCAAAAAGGTTTTGTAAAATAAGCAATATTTAGTGAATAGTAAGTAGCCAGTAAGTGTGTGTGGCTTTTAAAAGCGACTTTATTGAGCTACAGTAAGCTCGTACCTTTTGATGAATTTGACATAAGGATACACCTGTGAAACTGGCACTCCCTCCCCCAGCTAACCACTGATCTGCTTTCTGCCACTGCAAGTGAGTTTGCATTTTCTAGAGTTTTCTATAAAGGCAATTACATGGACTCTACTGCTGGCTTTCCCACTCAGCATAATCATATTGAGATTCATCCATGTTGTCTCATAGATCTGTCTGTCCCTTTTCATTGCTGAGTAGTATTCCTTTGTATAGGGATACCAAATCGGTTTATCAGTTCACAAGTTGGGGGACATTGGGTTATTCCAAGTGTTTTAGCTATTACTATTAAGGCTGCTATGAACTTTTGTGTACAAATCTTTATGTGGATTTCCGAGCCATCTCCTCTCATTCCCCTTGGGTAAATACCCTAACCTGGGAGACTGGATTTCATGGTAGGTATATGTCTAACTATGTTAGAAATTGCTAAACTGTTTTCTGGAGGGTTTGTACCATTTTATATTCCCACCAGCAGTATAAGAGAGATCCAATTGCTTCTCACACTCACCAGCATACGATATGGTCAGTCTTCCAGATTTCAGCCATTCAAATAGGGTGTAGTGGTATCTCATTGTGTTTTAGTTTGCTTTATTTATTTATGTATTTATTTATGTATATATTTATTTATTTATTTAGACACGGTCTTGCTCTGTTGTCCAGGCTGGTGTGCCCTGGCATGATCATAGCTCATTGCAGCCTTGAACTTCTGGGCTCAAGTGAGCCTCCTGCTCAGACTTCTGGGTAACAGGGACTACAGACACATGCCACTGCACTTGGCTTTTTTTTTTTTTTTTTTTTTTAGAGATGGGGTCTCACTATGTTGCCCAGGTTGGTCTTGAGCTCCCAGCCTCAAGCAGTCTTCCCACTTCAGCCTCCCAAAGTGCTGGGCCCACAGTGCCTGGCCTAATGTGCATTTTTCGAACCAGTAATAATATTGAATATCTTTTCACATGCTTATTTGCCATTTTTATATGAGCTTTGGTGAAATGACTTCTAATCTTTTGCCCATTTAAAGAATTAGATTGTGGTTTTGAGAGTTCTTTATATATTCTGCATATATGTCCTTTATCTGACATAAGATTTGAAAAAATCTTCTGCTAGTCTGTGGCTTCTTTTTATTCTCTTAACAGTGTCTTTTGGATAGTAGAATTAAAAATAAATTATTTTACTCAAGCCCAACTCAGCCACTTCTTTTACAGATTGTGCTTTTGGCATTGCATCTAAGAAATATTTGCCTAACTCAAGGTCATAATGATTTTTCCTATGTTTTCTTCTAGGAATTTTATAGAGTCTACATTTAGAACTGTGACCCATTTTGAGTTAATTTTTAAAATGTGGTACGAGATATAAATAGGATAATGTTTACTTTCTTTTTGTTTGTTGGGTTTTTGATTTTGTATGTCAATATCCAATTGTTCTAGCACCATTTGATAAAAAAAAAACAAAAAAACCCCCAAAAAACTATCCTTTCTTCACTGAACTACCGTTGCACTTTGTCAAAAATTAGTTATCCAGATACTTGTGGGGCTATTTCTGGATTTTTTTCCCTATTCTATAGATCTATTTGTCTATTCTAATACCCATATCGTGCAGTGTCAAATGACTATAATTTTATAATAAGTCTTAACATTCAGTGGTGTTAAATCCTCCCATTTTGTTGTTTTCCAGAATTGCTTTGACTATTCTTGGTCCTTTTCACTGCTACATTGACTCTTAGAATCAGCTTGTCCATTTCTACCCAAAAGCCTGAGATTATGATCGGATTGTATTGACTCTACAGCTCAACTTGGGGAGAATTTACATTCTCATAATATTAGGTCTTCTAACCCGAGAATATCGTATTTCTCCATTTGTTTGGGTTTTCTTTCATTTCTCTCAGCAATGTTTTGTAGTTTTCAGTGCTCAGTTCTTAACCCATAGCTCTTCAGTGCTTCATACTTTTTGATGCCGATGTGAATGAATGTCGGTTTTCATTTCAATTTCAGATTGCTCATTACTAATATACAAAAATCAATAATCTTAGTATTCAGTAATTTTGCTAAACTCAATGATTAATTCTAGTGCTCATTGGTTTTTTTTTTTCTACATATAAGATATTATCTGCCACAGTCTTAATTCTTCCATTCCAACCTAGATGACTTTTATTGATTTTCCCTGTTGTTTCAGCTAAGACTTCCAGAACAGCGTTGGACAGAAATGGTGACAGCAGACATCCTTGTCTGATTCCTGATCTTAGGGAGAACACATTTAGTCTTTGATCATTAAATATGATGTTCATGACAGTTTTGCTTTGTTTTTCGTAGGTACCCTTTTATCAAGTTCAGAAAGTTCCCTTCAATTCTTAATTTGCTGAGAGTTTTTAGAAGGAATGGATGTTGAATTTTGTTCCGTGCTTTCTCTGCATCTATTGGTATGATCATAGAGTTCTGTTTTAATTTGCTCGTATGGTGAACTCCATTGCTTAATTTTGAAACGTTAAGGCAGTTTGTTAGTATGGTGAATTACATTGCTTAATTTTGAAACGTTAAAGCAGTTTGCTCGGATGGTGAATTACATTGCTTAATTTTGAAACTTGGATTCCTGGGATAAATCCTATTTGGTTATGATATAATATCCTTTTTTATATATCATCATTTGTATATGTTGTTGGATCTAATTTGATAAAATTTTGTTCATGAAGGATATTAGTGTCGTTTTCTTTTCTGTGATATCTTTTTCTGGTTTTGATATAAAGCTGATGCTAGCCTCATAGCGTAAGTAAGGGAGTATTCCTTCCTCTTCAATTATCTAGAAGAGTTTGTACAGAATTGATATTAGTCTTCCTTCAGGGTTTGGTACAATTCAGTGAAGACCAAAGTTGCCTTTGCAAGAAGGTTTCTAGCTCAAATTCCATTTCTTTAATAGAGACAGGTTTAGATCTATTTCTTCTTATCTAATTTATTTATTTATTTCAATAGATTTAGGGAATGCAGCTTTTTTTTGTTATATGCATGAGTTGTATAGTGGTGAAACATGGCATTTAGTGTACCTGTCATCTGAATAGTGTGCATTGTACCCAATAGGCAATTTTCCATTCCCCACCTCTACCCATCTCCCCCCCCCGAGTCTCCAGTGTCCATTAAGTGTCACTCTAGGTGACTATGCATACACATCACTTAGCTCCCATTTCTTTCTTTTTTTTTTGTAAAGACAGAGTCACTTTGTTGCCCTTGGTAGAGTGCCTTGGCACCACAGCTCACAGCAACCTCCAACTCCTGGGCTTAGGCGATTCTCTTGCCTCAGCCTCCCAAGTAGCTGGGACTACAGGTGCCCACCACAACGCCCGGTTAATTCGCTCCCACTTTTAAGTGAGAACATGCAGTTTTTGTTTTTCCATTCCTGAGTTACTTAAGATAGTGACTTCCAGTTCCATTCAAGTTGCTGCAAAAGACATTATTTCATTCTTTTAATGGCTCAGTAGTATTCCAAGGTATAATACTTCTTTATCCACTCATCAGTTAATGGGCACTTAGTTTGATTCCATATCTTGGCCATTGCAAATTGTGTTGTGATAAATATCTGAATACAGGTGTCTTTTTGCTGTAGTGATATCCCACTGTTGGGTGTCTACTCAAAGGAAGACACCCGATAGTGGGATTGCTGGATGGAATGTTAGGTCTACTTTCAGTTCTTTGAGAATATCCATTGTATTTTCCATAGAGGTTATACTAATTTACATTCCCACCAACAATGCATTCCCTTTTCACCATGTTCATGCCAACATCTATTGTTTCTAACTTTTTAATAATGACCATTCTGACAATGGTAAGATGGTATCTCACTGTGGTTTTAATTTACAACCCTCGGTAATTAATGATTAATCATATGTTTGTTGCCCATTTGTATAACTTCTTTTGAAAAATATCTGTTCATGTCTCTTGGCTACTTTTTAATGGGGTCATTAGTTTCTTTCTTGTAGATTTGAGTTCCCTGTAGATTCTGAATATTAATTCTTTGTTAGATATATTGTTTGTGGATACTTTCTCCCATTCTGTAGGTTGTTGGTTATTTCCCATGATGTGCAAGAAATTTTTAGTTTAAACCTTATTTATTTATTTAGTTAGTTTTGGTTTTGCTGTATTTGCTTTTGGGGTATTAGTCATGAATTCTTTTGCCTAGGCCAATTCATATGGTTTCTGTGCTTACATTTAAGAATTTAATCCATCTTAAGCTGATTTTTATATATGGTGAGAGGTAGGGGTTCTGTTTCATTCTGCTACATGTGGCTATCCAATTTCCCAGCACCATTAATTGAATAGGGCATCCTTTCCCCAGCGTCTGTATATTACTGTTTTGATCTTCTTTGTTGAAGATCAATTAGTTATAGGTATATGGTTTTATTTATGGGTTCTCTAGTCTGTTCCATTGACCTGGTTTTCTACTTTTATATGAGTACCATGTTTTAGGGGGGGAGATACTATACCCTGTAATATAATTTGAAGTTTACTACCGTGTTTCCCTGAAAATAAAACATCCTCTGAAAATAAGACCTACTTACAGGTTTCCTTCTGGGTGAAATATAAGGCATCCCATGAAAATAAGGCCCCCCAGGCTCTGTCTGACAGGAAGTACTCATTTAAGGACAGTGCTGTTGCTAAACATGAGAGATTTGGTCCACTGATTCTGAAAGAAATGGAGTCACAAGAAATTCACCAGGAAATTCAGGGATTGGATTGTCATGATGATGTTCCAGAAGATGATGACATGATTGTCATTGAATAAATGAGTAAATTCTTGATACTGTAGGATTCACAGTTTGTCTGGTTTGTGTTGACAACTACTGTACTACTGTACCGTATACAGGTAATAATTTTTTTTTATTTTCATTTAACAATAAATGTGTACCGTATTCTTCTTCATGGAAAAATAAGACATCCCCTGAAAATAAGACCTAGTGCATCTTTGGGAGCAAAAATTAATATAAGATACTGTCTTCTTTTGGGGGGAACAGGGTAATATGATGCTTCCAGATTTATTCTTTTTGCTTAGGATTCCTTTGGTTACTCAGGCTCTTTTTTGATTCCATGTGAAATTTAGTATTGTCTTGTCTAAGCCTGTGAAAAATGACATTGTTCTTTTACTGGGAATCAAATCTGTAAGTTACATTGGGTGGTATGGACATTGTAATAATTAATTCTTCTAATCCATGAACCTGGGGTGTTTTTGGACTTTTTTGTGTCATCTATGACTTCTTTCATCACTGTTTTGTTGTTCTTGTAGAGATCTTTCACCTCCTTGGTTAGGTATATTCCCAGTTTTTTTATTTTTTATTTTTTCAGCTGTTATAAATCGTATTGCGTTCTTGATTTGATTCTCCGTTTGGATATTATTAGCCTTAGAAATACTACTAATTGGTTTACATTTATTTTGTAACCTGAGGCTTTACTGAATTCATTTATCAATTCCAGGAGTCTTTGGAAGAGTATTTAGGGTTTTCTTCATCTAAGATCAGATCACCAGCAAACAGGGATAGTTTGACCTCCACTTTTCTAATTTGGATACCCTCTCTTTGTTTCTCCTTCCTGACTATTCTGGATAGGACTTCAAGTACTATGTTGAAAAGAATCAGAGATTTGGGGGGAGGGTATGTAATTCTAGATCAGCAGGTTCCCCGCCCCCCAGTACCTGTTATGGCTGTTTTCCCACTGTCTTCTTACTTGCGTTGTTCCCCAGGAGAAATTTGCTATCATCTTTATCTTTGTTGCTTTGTATATTATGTGCCTTTTTCCCTATAGTTGTTTTTAAGATTTTTCTCTCCACCATTGGCTTTGTGCAATTTGATTATGATGTAACTTGGTGTCATTTTCTGCATGTCTCTGTTTAAAGTTCAGTGAGAGTCTTAGTTTAAATTTGAAAAATGTCAGTCATGGGTGGCTCCTGTGGCTCAAAGGGGTAGGGTGCTGGCCCCATATGCCAGAGGTGGTGGGTTCAAACCCAGGCCTGGCCAAAAACTGAAAAAAAAAAACAGAAAAGAAAAATGTCAGTCATTGTTTTATTGACTATTTCTCTTGCTAATTTTTTTTTTTTTCCCTATCCCCTTTCTCTCCTCTCCTTTGTCCCCCAGATCACTGGTGTTCTATTCCATTTTATTAATGGGTATCTTTTCTCTATGTATTTTGTTCTGGATAATTTTTATTGCTATATTTTCAAGTTCTGCGATGTCTAGTGAACCTTTAATACTATCCAGTTTATTCATCTCAGACATGGATATTGATGTGGGTCCTTTGAAATCTTCTATTACTCCGCCTAACATGTTCAATATTTCCTATGGTTTTCCTTCTTTAAATAAATGGAGTACAGTTATGGTAACTTTTAAAATCTCCTTGTCTTTGAATTCTAGTATCTGTGTCAATTCTGGGTTGGTTTTGATTGACTTTTCTTATTGTTTTGGGCTGTATTTTCTTGCTTTTTGCATACCTAGTAATTTCTGATTGAATGCCAAATATTATAAATTTTGTCTTATTGGGTACTGCCTATTTTTGCATTTCTATAAAAAAATTTTATCTTTGTTCTGGGACATAATTAAATTGCTTGGGAACAGTTTGATCTGTTCAAGTCTTGCTTTACAGATTTTTTAGGAAGGACTAGAGCAGCATTTAAAGTAGGGATAATTATTACCACTATTGAGGCAAGGCCCTTTTGAGTACTCAGTGCCTTGTGAATTATGAGGATTTTTTTTTTCAGGCTAGTGGGTTGGAATAGGCACTGTCCATAATCTGTGCAAGTGTCAGTTACTATTTCTCTCTACTGCTCTTAGTTGGTTCTTCCAAAATTGGGTAATTTTCTCACATATTCTTGTGGGATATAGAGAATCTTTAAAAGGCTGAAATTACACATAAAGAGACCCCTGAATAGGCACTTGTCATCTGAGGTCTCCATCCTATTTTCTATGATTGTTCCATACTCCAAACCTCATAGCAGTGCAGACCAAGAGTCCACCCTCCAATACACATGTGACACCTACTCTGAATTTTAAAAGCAAATCCAATGACATTGACACGAACTGGGGCCACTGTAGACTAGCCAGAGGCAATCCTTGATCATCAGTTTCAGTATTACATTTCTCCTTTATTATTCTATTAATGCCACTATCAAGCAAAACAGAAAATCATTTATTAAAATGAGAAATTCATGTGGGACAACAAAGATTTGAGTCTTGTTAATAAAAGACAGCACTGATCTCCCCATAGACATCAGGAGAGAAGCAATTCACCCCACCACCAATTCCCTAAACTGAAATTCTTTTTAAAGTGCGTTTCAAATAAAATTATATCATCTTCCTCTTCACTTATTGACCCTAACACTCTTAATGTGCTATGTCAGTATTGAGAATATTTAGGGCATATTTAATATTCTCATATATCTGGTACATTAATGCTTTACCATTTAAAAATGTGCTAACTTTAATCAGATTCTTTAAGGAGTCAGTGACCAAAAAACAAGTTAAGAATAACCACGAGTGAAAGGAATTTCTATCATTCCAAGCTTCCTCCCTCCTTGTTTCCTCTGTCTTTCTCTGTCTTCCCACTCTACCCTCTTTGCTGTTCTTCTTTCCTATTCCCTCAATTTCTAAAATTCTCCCACCTCCTCATCAGTCAAGAGGCCCTGGGCTGAAATACTGACTCGACCACCTTGCTGGATGACCTTCGTTAAAGTGATTTCTTAACCATCTGAACCTCTGCACCTGTAAAAAGAAGAATAAGACTATTTATCTAAGAGAGTGGTCATGAGAATCAAAGAAATAGTATGCATCAAACACCTGGCACATAATATGTGCTTAGTAATTAAAAATAAACATGTATTGAACACCTTTTCTGTGCAGGCCCTGTGCTGTCTCTGAAGATACAGGAAGAAAGGAGTTCAGTGATGGCTAGAGATGAACAAATAACTCACATTGAAGCAGGTAAGGGATGTGATAAAAGTCAGAATAAAGTTATCAAAGGACAGGGCTGCCCCTGTGTTGGTGAATTGTCCTTCACTAAGAGGGATAAGCAGAGAATGTGGCCACCATTCTGGTGGGATAAGGGCACATGTTTTTGCCTGATATTCGGGTATGAAGGTTGGGTGGGAGGGGTACCTCTGAGCTTCAGGCACAGCTGAGTCCACTCCCAGCTGGAAAGGATAGCAGTGCTTATGACTAAGCCTGGCCAATCAGAATATCACATCCCACGATCTGAGGCACCTGATAGGAGTATGAAGCTGGTGCCTCCTTATAATACTAAGAATAGGGTATCCTGGAGAGAGCAGAGCCAAGGAATATTCAGAATATTCAGAATATATATCAGAAATATTGATAATGTGATTGGAACTGCTGGATCCAGCCATACCTGAAGCTAACTCTCCTTGGACTTTGACACAAACTGAGCCAGTAAAATCTTTTATTTTGCATCTTGATCAATGGGGGTGCTTTTCTTTCCCTCTTCCTTTTGGCTGAAGAGTCCTATAACTGATACAACAAAGATGCTGAGATGCTGAGGAAATGTTTGGTGGGGAGGGGGACCAGGGAGGAGCCAGATGACCTGCAAGGGCCCTTCCGGTGAGAGAGGCTCTGACTTGGGCATTGAAGGGGCTGAATTGGTGGTTGTTTGAGGGACAGGAGAACTGAGCAGGCAAGGCAGCACCCCAGCATTCCTCTGACTCCAGTTTCCATTCTGGGAGCACTTCCTGGTACATTTAAATGCGCCTCTGTGTGTAAGTGCCTTTGGGGGTTTCAAAATAGCCTGAAATATAAACAGACTGGAAACCTACCCCTTCCCCTCCTCTGGCTGCTTTTCCTCTCTCCTAGGGGGATGGGAGAGGAGGACTGGTGCTGCAGAACCTCTGTTGGAAGATTTAGAAAGCATTTCAAATTCAGTCTCCCTCTTTCTGGGTTTGGCAAACCCACCTACCTGGAGCACTTCTCCCTGTGAGTACCAGGCGGGGAGTCTGTTGTATTCCAGCTTCAAATCCTTCAGGTTCTAGAACCTGGCCCCCGCCAGCCTCTGGTTTCCCAGGGAAATGGGCCTGTAGCAGGGTAAGGAGTCAACAGGAGAAGGGGCGACACCTGTCACTTCCCAGCTGATGGACTAGACCTCTTCACAATAAATTTCAATGCCACAGCATTTATGGAGCAACTACCCCTGCACCAAGCCCTGTGAGCTACCCAGTGCAGACAGAAACAGAATAGAAAATGCTTAATCTGGAATGCAGGAGTGGGAGTTTGCTGTGAACTGGGTTGCAAGATGATCCCCCATTGACCTTCTCAGAATTCCCACCACATGTGACCCTCTCCCTGGATGGCACTGGCATTCAGCAGAATACAGCAGAATTGACGCTGTGTGATTCCAAAGAGTAGATCAGAGGTAGCATCACATGCTACACCTGCCTTTCTCGGGACACTTGCCCTGGGTGCTCTTTCTAGAGACCCAGCCTTCATGCCACAGGAGGCCCAAGCCACAGGGGGAGGTCACAAGTAGTGTTATGGGTTGAATTGTGTTTCTCCCACATGTCCAAATTCATATTTGAAGCCCTAGCCCCAAGTATCCCAGAATTTTCTCATTTGGAAAGAGGGTTGTTGCAGATATAGTTAGTTGAGTACATACTGGAGTGGGGTGGGCCCTTAATTTAATATGACTGGTGTCCTTATTAAAAAGGGAAATTTAGACATAGAGACATGCACATAGGGAGAAAATCATGTGAAAATAAAGAAAGATTTGGTCATGCTTCTACAAGCCCAGGCATGCCACAGATGGACAGCAAACCATCGGAAGTGGAAGAGAAGCCGGAAGTAGAGTCTCCCTCACAGTCCCCAGAAGGAACAAACTCTGCCAACACCTTGATCTTGGACTTCCTACCTCCAGATTGTGAGACAACATGTGCTGGGTGATGAATTGACATCTCCTCCCCTAATGTCAGAAATTCGGAGCAAAATGGTTTGAGGATGCCAACCCCAAACGGTTAAGACTAAGCCTTCTTAGTTTATGTAGAGAGCACTTCTCTTGCTCAGAAAAAAAAAAAAAAAGCAAACACGCCCTTCATTCAGTGAGGCCAGTTATTCTTTTGCAAGAATTAGGGGAAACACAAGGTCATACATAGAGCAGTGTTTTTCGATTTTTTTTTTAATCCCATGGCACACTTGAAACTACAGTTAAACTTCCATGGCACACTTAAATTATGTTGATCAAAAAAAGCATAAGGATGGGAGCCATGGCTCATGCCTGTAACGCTAGCACTTTGGGAGGCCAAAGATTTCTTGGGCTCAGGAGTTCGAGACCAGCCTGAGCAAGAGTGAGAAACCGCCCGCCCACCCAGGTCTCTAAAAGTAGCTGGGTGTTGTGGTGGGCTGGAGGAGAAAAATCGGCACTTGCAATGTGGGATCCTGGGAAGCCAAAGGGCATTAGTGGAAAAACGGGGGAAATTAGAACCACCTGTAGTTTAGTTAACAGTATGCCCTGGTGATGTAAGATGTGCACCTTAAAAGAAATGGCTGAAAAGGACACAAGAATTCTCTATGCTGGCTTTACAATTTTCCTGTGAATCTAAAATGGGGTTTTTTTTTGTTTGTTTTTTGAGACAGAGTCTCACTGTGTCACCCTCAGTAGAGTGCTCTAACATTACAGCTCACAGCAACCTCAAACTCCTGGGCCTAAGGGATTCTTCTGCCTCAGCCTCCTGAGTAGCTGGGACTACAGTCACCCGCCACAACACCCAGCTATTTTTTGGTTGCAGTTGTCATTGTTGTTTAGCAGGCCTAGGCTGGGTTCAAAACTACCAGCCTCAGTGTATGGGGCTGATGCCCTACCCACTGAGTATGGGCGCTGCCCTGAATCTAAATTTTTTTCAAGATAAAACATTTATTAAACAAAAAATTGTCAGCACTTGCAGTAGTGAAATACATTTGTCTTGAGATAGGTCAGAGGGGAGGTGCCCAAATCCTTTGCTGATGCAGAGAAGGCCATACTAAAATCAACAACCTTTTGCCTTCCCAAGTGACAAGTGGGGTAATAGTTATTGTTTGCAGGGTTGTCAAAGACTAAATGAAATAAAACACATCAAGAGTTCTGCATAGGAGCAAGAACAGGGCAAGCATTCAATAATTGTTAGTGGAGATTGTTGTCATTAGTGAAGCCACTTTGTTGCCTCCCCCAGGTGCTATATAGGGTGATTTAAAGAGTTTATAATCCTGGTGGCGCCTGGATATAATCCAAGCTGCTATAATCCAAGCAGCTAAGGTGCCAGCCACATACACCAGAGCTGGCGGGTTCGAATTCAGCCTGGGCCTGCCAAACAACAATGACAACTACAACCAAACAATAGCCTGGCGTTGTGGTGAGCGCCTGTAGTCCCAGCTATTTGGGAGACTGAGGCAAGAGAATCGCTTAAGCCCAAGAGTTTGAAGTTGCTGTGAGCTGTGATGTCACAGCACTCTACCCAGTAGAGCTCCGATAGCTTGAGGCTCTGTAAAAAAAAAAAAAAAAAAAAAAAAAAAAAAAAAAGAGTTTATAATCCTGCCAGCCCACTTTGGCTTTGCCCTACCCACCCTCAAAGCTGTATCAGTTATCTGTTGTGGCAGAAAAGTAGCACCCCAAACTCAGTGCTCTTAAAACACATTTATTATCTCCCAGTTTCTGTGGGTCAGGAATCTGGCACAGCTTACCTGAGTCCTCTGCAAGGCTACGATCAAGGTGGCAGCCAGGGCTGGGGTCTCATCTGAAGGATTAACTGGGGAATGAGCCACTTCCAGGATTACGCGGTCGTAGGTAGGACTGAGCTATTTTTACAGTGCAATGCTTCTGGCACCAAATGTGTGGTTTTTTTCCCACACCAATAACTAATTCTCTGACTCTCTGGACACTAACTGGGTAGCCACCAATTCAATTCAATTCTGACACTAAGTACTGGGAATTAGTGCCAGACCCTCACCCCCACCCCCCCAGGTGAAGGGACCACAAGGCTGCTCCCACTTCAGACACCAATTGCCAGTCTGGGACCTCCTGTGCTTCTGACCAGCTGGCTGTAAATCAGGAATTCCTGTAACCACCTCAGCTTCCGTAATTTGCCAGAATGACTCCCAGAACTCAGGAAGGCACTTTACTATTACTTATTCATTACAAAGGATACAACTCAGGAACAACCAAATGGAAGAGATGCATAGGGCAGGGTTGTGGGGGGAGGGGACAGAGTTTCCACACCCTCTTATAGCACCACCCGGGCACCTCAATGTGTGTTCAACAGTCTAGATCTCCAAACCTCATTGTTTAGCATTTTCATGGAGATTTCATTATGCATGCATAATTGCTCAAATCATTGGCCCTTGGTCATTAACTCAATCTCCAGCTCTTCTCCCTTCCCCAGAGGTCTGGAGCATGAGACTGAGAGTTCTAACTTTCTCAACTTGCCTCAGTCTTTTTGGTAACCAGCCCCCACCCTGGGGCCCCCAGCCACCAGTCATCTCATTAGCATGCAAAAAAAATTCGCTCCAGAAATTCCAAGGGTCTTAAAAGCTCTTATGTCAGGAACCCGGGAGTAAGATCAAATATTCTAACAAAAAATGCTCCCATCTCCCCTATCACTCAGGAAATTACAAGGGTTTTAGGAGCTCCGTGCTAGGAATCAAGGATGAATACCAAATAGTATATTTTTTATTATAGCATAATATCACAGCAGGATTCGGTTCCTTGCAGGTTGCCTGGGTGGCTGTTGGCTAGATGCCACCCCCCAGTTCCTGGCCTCTCCATAGGGCAGCTCGTGAGAGGGCAGCAGCCTTAGCAAAGCTAGACAGAGAGGGGTTACCAGCAAGAAGGGAATGACAATCTCTTGTGATATAATCCCAGAAGTGACAACCCATCACCTCTGTTGGTTAGAAACAAGTCACACCTCCTCCCACGTTCAAGGGCAGGGGATGACACAGGCATAAGAGCAGGAGGAAAGAATCACAGGGGCCATGGCAGAGCCCACCCAGCCCAGAAGTGCTTCATCAAGGCGTGGCGATTGCTGGCTACACAGCTGCCTGGTGCCACCGCACCAAAGGAGACTGAAGTGGTGCTGAGGTGTCCAGGGATGTGGACAAATACAGCTAACATTTACTGAGCAACTATTATGCGCCAGACACTGTCCTAAGTGCTTTAGAAATATTTGCTCTGTGACTCTTTCAACAGCTTTTGGAGTGAGGGGATATGAATACAGGAGCGGTCCCGTGAGGCTCAGAGAAGTTAAGTGACTTGCCTGACATCACACAGCAGAATGGTGCCAGAGCTCAGGCTGCCTCACATCAAAGTCTGGCTCTAAACCTTTCTGAGGCAGGCCTTGTCTGTGTCAGCCAGTTAAAAACGAGCTGAATCAATGGCTGCTGAATCCGGATATTTCTCTAAAAATAAAACTAAAGGTCAGTCCCTGTCACATGAGGAAAAGATGAAAGAATTGAGTGTGTTTTATTAGAGAAGAAAAGGAAAAAGAGGTCATGGTCATTGGCTTCAGAGTTCAGAGGAGTTGTTGAAGGGAGGAGAAGGGACACTTTTTCTGGATGGCTTGCAGGCAGAAATGGATGGGTGGGGGCAGGCCTTGGAGGGCTGAAGCAGACCCATGCACAGAGCCCCAGCCTGGGCCTGCTTCTTCTCCTTCATGTGGAAGGAGAGACTTGAGCTTGTCCTTACAGCTGAGCAAATATTTCTACTTCCCTTCTTCAGGCTGGAATGGCCTCTTCCCCAGCCGGCTCAGCAGGGCTTCAGAGCAGTGGCCTCCAGCCAGGGGGTGGAGGTCAGTTCAGTCACCATGACCAGATGGGCCCAGGTCAAAGGCCATTGCTGACATCTCTCCTTCTTCTGGGTCTCATCACCTGGATGCCTATGAGGGACTCCAGGGTCCCCCAACACTCCATTCTCTGTGTGGCAGCTGTATCATCTTTCTACACCTTAAAGCCTACCAGGTCCTGCCCCTGCTCAAACCTTTCTATGGCTCCCTGTAACCCTCAGGATAAATAAATTGGCCACAATGCCCAGCTTACCCTCCAGGCCTTGCCTCCAGTTGCTTCTCCCTGGGGCCTATCCCCACCTTACAGGCCCTGGAACGTTATGCTATTCCCAACCTCCTCTCACAATTCCAGGCTCTGCGCTCACTCTGCCTGAACTGCCCTTCCACCTGGCACACTCCTATCCATCCCTCAAAAATGAATTCAAACACCACCTCCTCCAAGAAGCCTTCTGTGTCTCCCTCCCTCCACACTGACGGCAGACCTCACACACACAGAAGCTCACACTCATTGAGCCTTCAGTCGATGCCTCTCAGACACGAGCTCGCTCCGTCCTCCCCACCAGTATCAGCATCTTCTCATCCCCATTTTCCAGAGGACAAGACAGGAACAGAGAGATTAAGTACTTTATTCTAAGATACACAGCCAAGTAAATGGCAGAGCCAGGACAGGAACCATCTCTACCTGACTCCAGAGTCAGTGCACTTTATTATTATTCATTCATATGTTTAAACAAAATCATTCATGCAAATAGTAACAGATATATGAGTAGCAAAGAGTAAAGAAAGAAAAGAAAGAGCCTCTACCTCCCACCCCACCCCCACCCCCAGCTACATCAATCAGGAAACATTTTTTTTTTTTCTTTTTTAGAGACAGGGTCTCACTCTATCGCCCTCGGTAGAGTGCTCTGGCGTCACAGCTCACAGCAACCTCCAACTCCTGGGCTTAGGTGATCCTCTTGTCTCAGCCTCCCAAGTAGCTGGGACTTCCAAGTAGCAGGCGCCTGCCACAATGCCTGGCTATTCTTTTTGTTGTAGTTTGGCAGGGGCCGGGTTCAAACCAGCCACCCTCAGTATATGGGGCTGGTGCCCTACCTACTGAGCCACAGGCACCACCCCAATCAGGAAACATTTAAGTGTTGAAAACACTGATGGATATTGGATGGTTAAAGAGCAAGTCTCTGAGAGTCAGATGTCCCCCAGCATCCACCACTTACCAGCTGTGTAACTTTTGTGCCACTTAACATTTCTGTGCTTCAGTTTCCTCATCCATAAAATGGGGATGATGATAATAGTATCTACCTTGTAAAATTGTTATAAGGATCCTATGAATCTCTGCAGGCTTGGCCCAGCACCTGATCCTAGTGAACACTCTATAGTACTGATCATCATTACCTCTTATTTTGGTTCTGCCATTTCCTGTATAACTGTATGACTTATTCACACTTCTGTTTCTTCTTGTGTCAACTTTACAGAGTAGCTATTAACTCCTCATGAAAAGAGAGGATTTCTCTTTTATACCCCCATCTCCTCTCCCTTCCTGACAATGTTTGGCAGTTATGTACTCTTCATTCTTCAATGTGGTGTCTATGCATCCACTCCGTGTCATTGTCTGTGACAGGGACAGGTTGACACATCAATTTGTCCACATGAGTCCTTTAGGGTTGACCCCTAGGGTTATGCATCTTTGCATCCCTAGCACCAGGCCTGGGACTCAGTGCAGAGTGTAATGTGTAAACATTTCAGACAAGGAAGTCCACCAAAGGGGACATGCTTGGGACCAGCACGAGGTCCTCGGGCTTCCACACCTTTCCACTCACTTCATGGTATAAATATGGCTGTGGACTTCTCCTGTGTCAATACAAGAGGGTCAGTCTGTGTGGACATGGGCAGAACTGTCCTCACCAACCACCAGCACTCCCCCCACCCCGCTCCCCCAGCCATAATTCCTAGCCAAAGAGATGGGGAAAGGGCCTAGGTTGCTCTGCACCTGCTGGAAACTGGTATCTAAATCTCCCTTCCCAGGAGACCAAACTGGGGATGGGGGACTACCTCTCCTGGAAGGGCCCTGCAGCATGGGACTCATTTTCCCTTCTAAGGTTTAGAAGAGGGGTCCCTGATATTCAGGGAGTGGGCAGAGCCCAAAGCCATGGAGAAACTGGGCCCAACAGAGGCCCCAGTTGCCCAAACACCAAAGTTCTGTCTTGCTGGGGAAAACAGGATCCCACTGCCCTGGGAACTGAACAGCGGAGCAGGAGCAGCTGCCACCTGCTTCTCCCTGCTGGGCGTGTGGCCAGGCACCCTGAAACAGCAGGATGAGAACACCAGTAAGGAGTAGGCCCTCACACAAATCCAGAGTGGCTTTTTTTTTTTTTTTTTTTTTTTGAGACAGTCTCGCTCTGTCACCCTGGGTTGAGTGCCATGGCGTCAGAGCTCACAGCAACCTCAAACTCTTGGGCTCAAGTGATCAATCCTCTTGCTTCAGCCTCCTGAGTAGCAGGGACTACAGGCACCCAACACAACACCTGACTAATTTTTCTGTTTTTAGTAGAGACAGGGTCCTCGCTCTTGCTCAGGTTGGTCTCGAACTCCCAAGCTCAGGCAATCCACCTACCTTAGCCTTCCAGAGTGCTTGGATTACAGACATGAGCCACTGCACCCAGCTCAGGGTGGATTTTTAGAGTTGGGAAGTTATTCCATGGAGAACAGGGCTGGAGAAAGACGCTAGAGCCAGGTGAATATAGGAGATCAGGCCCAAGTGAACACTGTGGGGCCTATATTTTTAATCATTTCTTAAGCAACAGAAAGGATCTTTTTTTCCTCTATGGAATACTCCATTGAAACCCAACCTGTTAGGTAAGGAGTGAAGTAGCTAGCACATATTTAAGAACTACCATAGCCAGAGCTTTCCTAAGCATTTTGTAGCATCTGTCCTTTCAGCCCTCAAGGCAAAGTTCTGAGATGTCATCAGCTGACTAGTGGTGGAGGTGGGATTCAAACAGCCCCTGCTTCTTAAATATCATACTAGATAGAGCCACAGGCAGGGAATTGGGGAGGGAAGGGGAACCCTTTTATTTAGCCTCTCCCTCCACTACTTCTGAATCCTGATAGCCCCTGAGGCATCTCTGCAGACAGCACAGCCTGCAGAGATATACCACTGTTATTGGCTAATTTTATGGCATCTCAAAGCTAGAGAATTGGTCATACCCTAGTTCTTCTTACCCTATCCAGTCTTAGGGCTCCCAGGGCTATGGTCACAAAGCCTCCGGGTCATGGTCAAAGAGCCCAGACTGTCAGACGGCAAAGCTGTATTCCTAACCGCAATGACATTTAGCTTTCTCATCTGCCATGGGCATCAGGATAACTAAGGGTACCCAGAAGCAGGGTAGTACCAGCAGAAGGACCTGGGCTTGGGAGACGGTGGAACATGAGCTCCAAGCCCACCACTGCCTGGGACTGACCAGGGCTCCTTTGGCGCCAGTGGCCAAGTCAGCTCTGACTGACATAAGCAGAGGGGTATGTGCTGGGCAGAGGACAGAGCCCCTCTGAACCAGCAGAAGGCTGGAGAAGTGAGCTCAGGAGAGGCAGGTCCCAAAAAAGTTCCAGAAGGCTTAGAATGATGGGAGCAGGGACCTGCCTGTCATGTGTACCTCTGTGGCCCAGGCCCCCCACCCAGGGCCTGGCACCGAGCAGCACTCTCTGGATAGCCGCAGAACAAATAAATAAATGAGCATCTGGTGACAGGGAAAGGCTGATGAGGCTCTGCCACAGCCATGATAACTACAGCAACAACAAACCCCCAAAGGCTGTTCTTTGACCTCGGGTTCACACTCAAGAGTCAGACTCAGCAGAGCACAGCCAGCTGGTCAAGTGGAAGTGTGTGCTGTCTTAGGGGTGAGGCAGGATGGCTGGCAGATGGAGAGGGGTGCCCAGAATTACCCCCACACACACGCACACCACCATCCCTCCAACATGACACAAGGAAGGGCAGGGCCATTTGCCCCGAGGAATCCAGAAGGTGGACTCTGGCAGCCAACTCAACACGTGTCTGTTGTAACCGCCCACGAACGTGGGTGGTGCTAATCACACTGACATTGGCGCTGCTATTTATGGAGCATAAACAAGTCCTGGGACTGTGCTAAGCGCCCCTTGTGCATTCTCACTGCTTCTTCGCCACAGCCTTGTAGTGGTTACCCCCATTAACAGATGAGGAAATTGAGGCTCAGGGAGACAAAGCAACCTGGCTACAGTCACAGAGCCTGTGCACGGAGTTCATAGCACCCAGACTGTCGGACTCCAGAGCTGTGTTCTGATAGCGATGACATTTCGCTTTCTCTGCTATGGTGTGGGGTGACCTTCAGCAAACTGACCCTCAGTTTTCCCATTTGTAAAATGTGGCCCCCACGGGATGACTGTGAAGGATCTGGGAGCAGCCTGCCACTTAGTAGGCTGACGGGTAATGGAGCCAAGTTGAGCAGTCACCCAAGTGTCAGCCCCTGACCTGGTGCCGGGAGGACCTAGCGTGCAGCAGTGCCGCCTCAGTCGGCACCCGGGGATCTTTCACTTAGCTGTCCAGGCTTAGGCAAGTCACTTTCCACAGTGTGCCTTAGTTTCCTCATCTGTCAAAGGAGGAGGCGGTAGAGGCAATCTCCAAGGGCACCGCAGTGCTGACATCTGAGTTTAAGTAGTAAAATACCCATGCTCACCTCCGGAAGGCATTTCATGCAGACCTCACGATGTCCTTAGAACTGGCCAAATGAATGCTGTAAATTTCCCCTCCTCCGAGGACCTCTCTCCTTCCACACCCTCCTTCTTGACGGCTCACACTTTCTCTGCTTTCAGAGAGATGTTTTTCAAGCATCCCATGTGGGGGCCCAAGCGACAGCAGTGTGCAGAAGCCCAATCCTAGCAGTAATCCCTGGCGGAAAGCGAGCGGGAAGAAACGTGCAGGACGGAGGTACCAAGCAGGAGGCCTTATCCCTGACTTTCCAGCAGCCAGGATGGGGCAGGGCTAAGCACCGGGCCTGGGGGGAGTCCAGCAAGACCTCCAAGAGGGCATCACTGGGATTATTCAGAGCCCGGGATCCTCCCCAGAATCTGGCAGGCAGGGGCAGGCACCAGCTGTGACTGTGCCTGTTTGTGGCACAACCACAAGCTGAGTTGTTTATGCTGCTGCTCCTTCTTCCCCGCCCCAACTTAGCCTCAGACCAAATACCATCTATCCTGGAGCCTTAATAGGTGTCCCAAACCCAGAATGTGGTCTGTGTGCTGTGCACAATAATACAAGCACTAGATTTAGAGTCAAGGGTATAACTGCCGAATTTGGCAAGATTCTATATAGGGCTGCTGTACATGGTTGTTCAGGTTGTGCACTGAACAAGAGCACCTCGGGTAATAAGGTGACTGGGCCTAAAATCCATCTGGTGCTCTGTTCACCAAGCTCTGATTGCCAAGAAAGGCACATTTTTTCAGTACACACAAAGGTGTCCTAAAGGCCAGCAGTGGTCTTGACCTTAAACCTGAGTTGCTGCCTTTGTAATGACAACCATTTTCTCCTACAGACTTAAGGTAAAGGACATAGTAATATAACCTATATTAAACATATAAAATAGTAATATAACCTATAACCTATATTAAAGGACATAGTAATATAACTAATATAAACCTATATTAAACCTGATAATCATTTGTAATGAATTATCATTATTTATTTATATAAAGTCTTATTCCACGAAGGCTTAAAGGCAGCTTATAAAATCATACGTGGTTAAAATAGAAAATATGATTACGTACAATATTATACTCAGCATAAATGACAGAAGACAAACATGAGGCATATGTGCCAGTACCTCCTTTCCTGTGCCAACAGCAACCATTGCTAATCAATGGGATCCATGAGGCACCTCGTCCACATTCTGAAACTCAGTGCCTTCCTTGGTGTAAAGGAAATGAGAAAATCAGTACAGGCTTGTCTCTTCCTGCCACACAGAAGGTCGGTAAGTGGTAATTACAATTTGGGGCCTGCGGAAGGGGACAGGGGAGGTAAGCTGGATCAGGAAGACCTGCACTGCTGTGTGTCATCATTTTAGCCTTTAGCCTTTAGCATCACGGTGGGCAAAACAAAGACGTAAACACATGTGCACACATGCCTCCATCAGCATCCATGGCATAAAATTATACCAGTTCTCAGACTTCGTGCAAATTGCCTATGCCGAATTCTGAGTGCATTTTCCCTGCTGTTCCTCATAACAAGGTCATGTGATGAATCAGAAAACACCCATCACAGCAGCCCTACAATAAGCACATCAGCAGGTTTAGATTGGTGGCTCCTTCTAGAGCAAGCCCAGGGGATAAATCCCAGTCAGAGCCTGGTGAGAGCAGGTGTAAGCCCTGATCGCACCCACACCTAGTTCATGGGGTGAGGGTTGGAAGTAACAGGGGCTGAAATCTCCACCAACTTTCTGGGATTGGGGAGGAGACCTTCAATTGGACCTAAGCCCCTCTCTCTATGGATGAAGCGACCAAGGGAATGGAGGGGGCTCTGGGTCTTCATCTCCAAGCCTAGGAATAGTTCTGCTCCACCATACCACTTCCCTTGGAGGTAACTGGCCATGCAGCAGCACTTTTGGGTCCAACTTGCCCCTCCAGCAGGGTGGGTGGGTGCCTCCAAATCCCAGGGTCCAGCCCCCCCATGCAGCATCCATTGGTGAGAATCTCTCATTGGTGAGCAAGGGTTGGGACTAGGTTGTCCCCAAGGAGCCTCTTTGTAAACTCAGGTCTCCAGGGGAACACAAATCCAGAATGTGGTTCTGAGGTGTCCTAGGGGAGATAGCATTTGATTAAACCTTCAGGGACAGCCCCTCCTACTCCTTAGCTTGGTAGGACAGGAAGAGCATGAGCTTGGGATCAGGCAGCCCTCAGTTCAAATCCTAGCCCTGCTGCTTGCTAGCGGAGTCCTTGGGGAAGTTATTTCACTTCCTCTGAGCCTTAGTTTCCTCATCTGTAAAGTCAGGTTAATAACCCACCCTTTGCTGGGCAGTTGTCAGGACTGAGTAAGATCAAGGCTCAGCTAAGTGAGCAGTTTATTAGTCACATTGTATCATGACCAATGGTAACTCCAGCATGAGAGGTGGGCAGAGCACTGGCCTGGAGTTGGACAGATCTGAGTGTGAATCGTGTCTGTGATCCAATTGGCCCAGTAACTTCCTGAGCCTCAGTTTCCCCATCTATTAAATGGGAGGCAGGGCTATTCCCTGAGGGTGCAGTTCCATTTTGCCCCCACAGAAGCACGAGGGAGCCTGTGCCCCAGATAGAGGGAGGCAGGGCCCAGGAGGGCCTGAAGCCTCAGAGCTCACCCGCAGCCCCCCTCCCGGGCCTGGACCAGGGAATGTGTAGGAGGGAGGTCCCGGGAGGGGGCCCAGCAGTCGGGAGGAGCAGCCCTGGCGGCAGGCAGCGGTGCAGTGACCCAGGAGGGAGGGAGAGCTTGGCTCCAAGCTCATCATTCAGCAAGCTGTCTCCCGGGGCGGGAACCCCGGCAGTGTGTCCTCCCCACTTCCTGTGCGCTGGGTCAATATTGTGATTTCCACTGTGCCGCCCGCCTGGGACGGCCTGGCCCTGCGCGCCGCCCAGGGTCACGGGGCTGGGGGGAGACAGGGGTATGAAGAGGTCATCTGCTGCCTGGAAGATGACTCAGGACCTGCAGGCTGCATGTGGCACAGCAGGGTCCAGGAGCCCCGGTGCAGCCGTGTCCCTCCTAGAGCACGAGACACAGGTCCCCTGCCAGAGTGGCTGAGATGTAGGAAGCCCACAGTCGCAGAGGTGGAATGGGACCTCATGGAGGCCTGTGTGCTCCTCCCATGTCCGCGGAGGGATCCTGTGGCCCAGAGAGGAACAGGGACTTGCCCAAGGTCACAAGGAGAGTCTGCGACTGAAGCAGGACCTAGATCCGATCTCCCGACCTCAAATCCTGACCAAACCCCCTCTCCTATCCTGCCTTCCTTTTCGTCAGCACCTGTGACTGATTTCTCCTACATCCGTGCCTGAGCACAGCAAAGGACACAGACTGGCCCTGATCAAAGACTGTTGGTGTTGAGGCCTGTCCAGGAGAGACAGGTGGTTGGGAGGATGCCATTTGGGACACCCACAGACTGATAGTTACAAGGACAGTGGGTGGGAGACTCCAGCCCTCAGAGTCCAGATCTGTGGCTTCATTTCTCCCAGGGAGTTCATCTTGTAGGGCTCAGTGCAGACCTCACCTCCTCCCAGGAGCCTCCACTCTCCTCCAGGCCGAGCAGCTGTGGCCCTATTGTGCCACTTCTCACACCCTACACCACCTCCCCCATGGATCCCGGCTCCCAGGACAAGGCGCGTGACTGTCTAACCTCCAAATCCCACAGTGGCTAAGGCCATCCCTGGTGCTCAGTGCCTGCGGTGTAAGAAGGTCAGATAAACAAATGGGTCCCATGACTTTTGTCTTCCTATGACTTCCCTGGTGACAAAAGACCCTGCCCTCCCAGTGTCCCCAGTCTGAAACCTCTTCTTATTCTTCACCTGGCTGCCTCCTACTCTTCCTTGAGGTCTCGACCTCACTGTCATTTCCTCGGGGAAATCCCCCAGGCACCCTGCCAAAACTACATTAGCTGGCCTTGCTGTGAGTCTCTTAAACTTGCCCATCAGTGCTTGTAACCTGAGGAATATAATGATTTATTGAAGGTCCTTTCCCTCTGAAGAACTGAACTAGAATTTGAATCTCCATCTATGAGTCCCAGCATTCTGTTTAAAGTCAGTGTTGGATGGATGGATGGATATATGGATTGGTGAATGGAGAATGGAGGAATGATGGGATGGAGGGATGGAGGGATGGATTCTTCATGGAGCCAGGGTCATACAAGGAATTCAGGACATGCTTGTAGATGGAGAAGGTGGTGATGATACTGAGCTGCATATCACTTGCACTTCTCTGTCCAGTATCCCTCACATCCAACCTCTGTCCACTCTCAGCCATGTAGTCCCCTGTGGGAAATTACCCATCTCCCCATTCCCCCCGCCACATTGTGACTCTGTCAATGATTAAACCTCAATGTCCATCCACATGACCCAGACTTGGTCAGTGATTGTCCTCCACTTCCCTGGCAGTGGTGATTTGTCCAAGGATAGGTATATGACCCAAACATGGCCAATCAATCCTTCCCTGGGACTGACGGATGGATCCTGGGGGAAGGCAGGTCTCTTGCTTGGTACTGGGTTTGCCAAGCTGGACTGATGGTGGCCAAGTTCCTACTCCATGGAAGGGAGAGAATGAGGCCAGCCCCAAAAGGAAGCATGGACAGCAGAGGAGAGTGACAGAGAGAATCCTGGTGGTCCTGAGCCCTGATTCCAGACCCCCAGGCTCCCCTCTGGGGCCACTTCTAGGCCATCAAGTTCCCTTTTCACTCAAGCTAATGTGCTGTGGGCTTCTCTCACCCTGATGGAAAGAATTCTGAATAACATTAAACCAAGGAAAAACCATGGAGAGGAACAAGGTGAGTCCAAGTGGAGACAGAGATGTTGAGCAACAATTGACCAGCAGACTCAGGAAGATGAAGGAATCTCCTGCTAACCAGAGACCCCCCAGCCCCACTGTGGGCAAAGCCAGAAGACAGAGGCTTCGCTGCAGAAGGAAGGACTTAGGATAGGGTTGTTGCACCTTTGCTGCCAGTGACAGAAACACAACTTGAACTGGCTCATTAAGCAGGAGGGGGAACTCCCTGGCTCCCATCACTGAAATGTCCATGGCCCTGTAGCTTCAGGTAAGGCTAGATCCAGGTACTTCTCTGCTGTCATCAGAAATCATCTCTCTCCAGGCCTCCACTGTGTTTTCCTCTGGGTTGCATCAATTCTCAGATAGGCTTTCTGCAAATAATGGCAGCTTTGGGCCACTATCCCAACAGCAAACCCAACTTGGAAGGGAGCACCTCTTTCCCCACATGCAAAATCCTAGAACTTAATCCAATTTGTCTTGTTTCAACCACATGCCCACCCTAAAGCAACCCCAAGGCAAAGAAAATGTGGTGCTCTCATTGTCCAGGCCCCGGCCACAGTCCACCTTTGAGGTAAGCCCCACTAAAACCAATGACATGACAAAGGGGAGGGTGTCTCCCTGTATGGCTGCCATGGGGGGAGGGGGGGGAGGAAGGCCGGCAGATGGACTTGATGTCTGTAAGCCCTGGGAAGAGATTTTGGGCTAGAGGTTGCTCCCCACAGGAATAAAGTCCAGAGGGAGAGGAAAAGTGCTCTTTGGGGAACAGATAACATTCCCTTTGGCATGGATGGTCTCTGGGGGAGAGCAGAAGTCCCCCCTGAAGGCAAGAGGATGGATGAGGGGAGCTTTGGGCTACTCCCGGCCTTGGAAGCCTCTGGTTTGCAGCTGTGACGCCAATCGTCTGCAGCCAGACACATTCCTGGACTTAGCCAGAAAGGCAGAGATGAGGTTCAAAGATGTAGGAGCACCTCTGATGTCTGTGTCTGCGTGAGCCAGTCCTGTGGGCGCGCAGAGGAAGTCACAGCCTGATCTGTCTGAGCTCAGCAGTTTGTGAGAGAAAGAGCCACTGGCTTCCAGCTTGTCAGAGGATGGCAACGTCCAGGGCCATGACTCTGGGTGGTCTCTGGGCATTTCCTGGGAGAACCTTGTACCTATGGGGCTCAAAAACCCCTGCCCTGTGCATGACGGCAAAGAGGAAAATGCCTTTCTGGCCCTCCCAGGCTGCTGGTTCCCCTGACCTCCTGTACTCTGCAGTGAGGACCCCTTTGCACAACAATGTCCCCAGTCTGGCTTCCTGCCTCCCCATAAGGCCCTGCTTCAATTCCTCCTCTGGTCTGTGAAGCCGAGGATGGACCTGCCATCAAGGGAGTTGAACATGTCTTCATGAAGCACAGGCTTTTGAGACTCAGTTTCCTCGACTCTGCAATGGGTGCAAAATTTTCCCTGTCTTGGCCCCCCTCCGGCACACCAAGATGATCAGATAGACCACAGCCATTCCCAGGCTTTGGACATTATAAAGCCTCTCACAGTGCACTTTACGATGACTCTGTGTGGATACCTGGTGGAGCAGATTTGAACCCCCCTTGGTGCTCCCTTGGGGATGGGGTTTAAGGAGAGGATGAGTCTGTCTGGTCCTATGGCAGGAGGATGAAGGGTAGTTGAGATGAAGTCTGGAAATCCTCTCGAGACTTCTGCTGACGGGCCCAGCCTGGAGGTGATGTGGTCAGACTTTCCCTAAATTCCTACCGGTTGGGTCTTCCCGATGCCATCTCTCTGGCATGCACTGAGCATGGAAGGTGAGCTCAGAAACCATGCAAAAGGGAGTCTTCCCTGAGGCACCCATGGGTGATGCTTCCTCTCGCCCTCCCATCTGATCCCCACTGGCCCTGTCCACTCCCTCCACAGCCCCCCTTCCCATAATCCACCCACTCCTACCACATTCACAGCTGCCGCGCTGGTCCACGCCACCCTCTCTCTCCTGGATGACTTCCTAGCCTCCTCACTGGTCTGCCACTGTCCACCCTGCCACCCTGCATCCTGTCTCCACATGGCAGGCCGAGCAACAGAACACGACAAACAGTTACTAACATCTCTCTCCTAATGACTCTCCATAGTAGCCAAACTCTTAACCAAGGAAAAAAGATAATCTGATGTTTCTTTCCTATTTTTTTTTTTTTTTTCATTTACCATCTTAACCATTGTTTTTTCTTTTGAGACAGAGTCTCACTTGGCCATCCTGGGTAAAAATGCCGTGGAATCATAGCTCACGGCAACCTCAAATTCTTGCCTCAGCCTCCTGAGTAGCTGGGACTATAGGTGCCCATCACAACAACTGGCTGGTCTTTTTTTCCCTCTAGTTTTACTAGAGACAGGGTCTCACTTTTGCTCAGGCTGGTCTCGAACTCCTGAGCTCAAGCAATCCACCAGAGTGCTGGGATTACAGGTGTGAGCCACCGCACCCCACCTCATTTTAGCCATTTTTAAGTGTGCTGTTCAGTAGCGTTATGTCTGTTCCCACTGCTGTGTAACCTGGGATGAGTGGACTCATACAGCACCTATCCTTCTCTGACTGGCTTATTTCACTCAGTATAACGGCCTGACGGTTCATCCCTGCTGCAGCCTGTGTCAGAACCGCCTTCTTTTTAAAGGCTGAGTAATATTCCCTTGTGCGGATAGACCCCATTTTGCTTATCCATTCATCCATTGTGAACTTCCTTCTGCCATTTGGATGTTGTGGATAACTCAACTGTGAACATGGGTATACACAAACCTCTGTCTGAGACCCTGTTTTCTATTTGGGGGGTATATACTTAGAAGTGGGGTGGCTGGCTTATATGGTGATTTTATGTTTGATTGTTTGAATACCATATTGTATCTCACAGCAGTTGGCCATTTTACATGCCTGCCGGCAGTGCACGGAATTCCAGTTTCTCCACATCCCTGCCAATGCTTGTTATTTTCTGATGTTTTGATAGTGCCATCTTATGTGAGGTGGGATCTGATGCTTCTTCAATGGGAGAAATACCAGTATTATGTGGGACTCCTGTGTAGTGGAGGACATTGATCATCCTTCCTAGCACCAAATGCCAGTAGCATATCCCCTAATCCCTGTGACAACCAGAAAATACTCACTGGGGAGGGGGGATGGTATCCCCCCAGGGGACAGCCACCAACCCTTCTCACCCTCATGCCCCACCTTGGCCACTCTGGCCTTCTCTCCATTCCTCATGTCCACCCCAGCCCCACCTCAGGGCCTTTGCACTTGCCACGCTGCCTGCCCTGCATGTTTTTCTCCTGGAGCCCCATGTGAAGGGTTTCAGTCTTCAGGTCTCAGCTCCAACAGTACCCTTTCTCTGACTGCCTCACCTAAAGGGGGCCCTTTGCTCTCTCCCAGCTAACCCTATTTTATTGTCTTTTGTTAGCATCTGAAACTACCATATTTACTGTTGGTATGCTCACTGTCTCTCCACCAAGAATACATACCTGTGGGCTAAAGCTTTGTCTGTCCCCTTCTCACAGATGCCTGCCACATGTTACGTGATTGACGACTGTTTGCTGACTGAGTGAATGACCAGTCATATCCAATGTTAGAGCTGGAACGGAGATCAGCCATTCTTACAGAGGGCAACTACAGCCCCAGAAAAGGGAAGAGACTTACCCAAGGTCACACAAGTTCAGAGCCAGGACCAGCACCTGGTTTCATGACCCAGACCTCATGCTCTTTCCTCCACGTCTCACGCCTGGAGGGCTCCTGTACGGGGCAGTATGGAATTCAGTATCTTTGTCGTACAGAAGCACCTTACTCATGAGAGGCTCAGGAGGGGCCTGTGGAACAGAGTCTGAGTGACCTCTGGTCTCACAGGCACCAAGTCCACATGAAGCTGATTTCTGACCGGGGGACAGAGCGGCCCTCCATGTGGGATTACCTCCACCCCACCCACCCCCAACCTCCAGCTCCCACTCCGCACTCTCTTCCTTTTCCTTTTCCTCTGGATCCTGAAGGAGTACAGTTGGATGATCATCATGTGCTCCTTCTCCTGAGAAAGGCCGTGGCAACCCACACAATGCCCGTCCCCAGATCTGCTCCAATTCCAATCCGGATTTTAAAAACTCACTTTGTCCTCCTTGGTGCGTGGAGTTCTCAGCCAATGGTAACTTCATGTGAGCAGGATAGTTGCTCCCATTCCCATCCCCAGAGGAGTGGACCAGACTGAACGGTCAGTGCAGTTTAAAGAGACTGATAAATAAAAATGGGATAAATGGGGTGGCGCCTGTGGCTCAGTGAGTAGGGCGCCGGCCCCATATGCGGAGGGTGGCGTGTTCAAATCCATTCCCGGCCAAACTGCAACAAAAAAAATAGCCAGGCGTTGTGGTGGGCACCTGTAGTCCCAGCTACTCGGGAGGCTGAGGCAAGAGAATCGCTTAAGCCCAGGAGCTGGAGGTTGCTGTGAGCTGTGTGATGCCACGGCACTCTACCAAAGGGCCATAAGGTGAGACTCTGTCTCTATTA